>JANAVB010036615.1:6793660-6831160 GCA_029216955.1 Iris pallida
CTTCTTAGGTTGGGATGTATTGTGCAAGCTCCCTTGTAGCTCTTGTACAATATGTGGTCACTGATTCTAGAGAAGATTAGCTCCCTTCTTATTAGAATCTCGTGCAGTGACGTGTCCTATTTGGATCCATTCTACCAGTTGGAGGTAGGGGGAGTAGTAGTGTATGCCTGTGATCATATTCCCTTGTATTCTTGAATAGTGTTAGTCATATACCGCACTTATGACTAGCCAGGCAGGTTCTTACAGGTACCCAAGCCGATCATAAGTTGAAACTACTACTCACACACATTGGATATATGGCTTACCTTGATTTGTGTACACACCATGATTCAGTTCTATTTTCTTGTTCTAGCTCTAGCTCTACAGCTTACCATGCCATGATACATATATGTACACTCCATAATTTTATTGTATATGCTCTATTTACAGTCTTATAGCTTTTATTCTATCTTGAGATCTGTTATGAGATATATGTACTCGTTCCATCCTGACCGGATATGTTGAAAATATTACAGATGCTGATGAGGGGGATTACAGTACCTACTACGGTCCGGATGACGTAGTGGGCCTAATCTTGGAGACCTTGGTCCAGCAGGGCTTAGCTCCGCCTGACGAGACTTTACCTATTGCTTAGTTAGAGTTATTTGTACTGGACCTTGTCTCCAGATACTCTAGAGACTGTTATATTTTGGCTTGTATTAGAGACTTGGACTTGGACTTGTATATTATTTGTGTTTGGACTTGTGTCACTACCACTTTTCTAGCTTGAGGGTATTTTGGTCATTTTTGAAATTTTGGGAATTATTTGGAATTATTATTTATTATTTAGATTTATTAGAATTAATGTGATTTTTAGTAATTTTTTTAGTATAATTGATTTTGGTCCTATAGTTGACTTTGACTAGTGTTGACTAGAAGACTAACCTAGGTCATGACTACTTGGTTAGGATTAAGTAACCCTAGCTTGACCTAAGTTAGTGAGGATTAACTCATTAGAATTAGTTTGGGGAAATTAGGAATTAGTTTGATTAAGGAATGGCTTGTGATTTCACAAGTCATTATATGACTTAAAGCCTTAAAGGCCCATAGGCCCACACCTTGAACCAAACCCTAGCCCAAACCACACTTGGCCGGCCATACATTGATCCCTTCCCCCTATTTAATCCCCTCCTAGAGATTAGGGCTAGCCTCCATTGGGATTATTGCAAGTTTGGAAAGAGGTGAGTCCCCATCTTCCTTAAATCATAGAAATTCCTATTTAACTCCTTTTCCACCCAAATCAATTGCAATAGGACCTAAATTTACGGTTCTTGCTGTTGGTATTGAGTATTTTCAGGAAGGAAACAATTTGGGGAAGTTTTGGTGGATTGAGAAACCACTTCTATTTGGGGCTTTTGAGCCTTTGCTCATCAATAGGTATATTTCAATCCCCTCCATAAAATTACTATTTATTTGCATTTCTAGGATGCCCTAGGTCTACCCTAGCTGTAGGACTAGCTAACCCTAAGTTTTGGGTCCTATACGTGTCCGTATCGGACACGTATCAACATGTATAGGAATGTGTTCGACGAAATGTCCCAAAGGACATTTCGGTTGAGTTTTAGAAATGTATTTGAATAGAAATTAGGGTTTTGGTCTTGCTTATAGGTTTCTAGTGTCTTGATGTGGTTTTCGTGTCATGTCGGGCCACGGGGGACACGGGAACACGCGGGTGCGTGTGCGCGCGCGACACTGTGGCTCCCCTGCTACTCGGGGCTTGCTGTGCAGTACACACGCCACTTCGACACTTGATAATTGACACAGACCTTGGGGCGACCACTGACACCATGTGTGTCAAGTGGCACGAACCCTCGTGTCGTGTCGGACACGATATTGCGCGTGCACGGGGCACGCGCTGTGTGTAATAGTGTTCTTTTGGGTTCGTTGTGTTATTTCGATTTTGAATGCTTTTAATAGTGTTTTTAATTTCTAAATTGATCCTAAATATAATGTATTATATGTGTTAGATTTAGTTTGCATATTAGATTAGGTTTAATATGGAATATTGGATTCGAATGGGGTTGAACTGCATATTTCTGATACTTCCTGATACTTAGTATTTTTTTTCCCATTCCTAAACATTTTAATTTCCAGTTTTGGTAATGTTCCACTGTTAAATGTGTTCCCACATATTGGTTGTTCATATTTTAGCTTAATTTTGTATTCGATTAGGCTTTATGATGTAGAAATGAGATTTTGACATTGGGTTTGGTTTTCGAATTGGCTATTGAACCTGAGATTTTCAGATTTTCCCATTTGTTAACTTAGCATTGTTAACTGTTTTGAATATGGGATTGGACATTGTGGTTGATTTCAATGTAAAGGCTGATACATGAGTTCGAATATGAATACTGAGAATTGGTTCCTGTCCTGTTGTTTTCTGAATTAAATCAATATTTGTTCATTACTTTGACTGATAACTGATTTGATTTTCTTTTTTTTTAACTGTATTTTTACTGATTCTTCCCTTTTCGAAATACTGAAAACCTGAGAATGGGAGTTTTAAAACTGAAATGGTTATTCCTAAAAAACCTGAGAAGTATTTGTTGATTCCTTTTTCCTTTCTTTTAACTGAAATTGAATGTTGTTTCCTTAACTGTTAACTGAGAATGGTTAAATCTTTACCTGAGAATTAACCCTCACTTCATTGTGTTATCATGTACATCATTCCCAGATTTCCCTAAACTTCCAACTGTTGCCATACACTAATGTAATTCCTGATTTCATTGACACTGCACACAGGCTCAAGCCTTCACTCATTCATTGTTTTCCAGGTTTGAACAATGAGCATTGTTCACTGTTTTTCAGGGTTGTTTCCTGATTTCAGGATTTTACACACACATGCTCTCCCACACACATCCTCTCATGTCTCACTAACCCTCACTCATTCTCTTGACAACACTCTCATGTATCCTCTCACACTCACACGCATCTTCTCATGTCACACACACATACACTTGAATACTATGAGCCTCTCTCTATGCATATGAATATATATATATATATATATATATATATATATATTTATATATATATATATATATATATATATATATATATATATATATATATATATATATATATATATATATATATATATATATAGATATTTATATAGGTTTCCTATATATATGAGTGTGTGCTATTGTATATATATGAAATATGATATGGGTGATATGTATATAGGTAACCTATATGCTATTGGATAAATCCTATATTAGATTATAATATATATCTTTGTGTGTATTATAGTTAGGCTTATAGATTGACTTGTGTAGATGAGTTATGGGTTGGCTTATGGCATGGTATGCCTAGTATGGAGTCTAGAATAGACTGTTAGCCTTGATAGAACCTAGAATGGCTTATTTGACCTAGTGAGACTTGGTTAGACCTAGTTGACCATAGTTTGACTTTAGGGTTGACCAGAGTTGACCAAGAGTTGACTTTGGTCTAGATTGACCTAGATTCATGCAGAATGCATTGATTTGCATCTTATTATCATTGTAGACTCATAGTGACTTGTACTGTTCTATAGGAGACAGACACCACTCCTCGGACAGTATATATTCTCCAGATTCTCAGGATACAGGCGAGTACATTCTCTGAACATTTCATATCCTGCATTAGGAGTATATTTCCTGCTTTAGATTACTTTACATGATGCTGACACGTTGGAAACACAGATTAGTACTATATGGATCTTGTTGTGCGATGTTATCCCCTTAGCGGATACATCGGGTATTCGTGTTCGTGTACTTTATCGTGAACATCGTGTACTCCTTGTATTTGTCACATTCGTGTACGAAACGTGTGAAATCGTGTATAATCATGTATTCACATGACCTTCGTGTACAATAACATAACTTAACTAGATCCTTGTGTATTGATTGGGGCGGGGGAGTAGAAGTGGTTATGTATTCAATCCAGTAGATTACTCGTGTACAACCTCTGTAGATTACTCGTGTACAACATCGTGCCGTCTACATAACCATCTTGCGCTCTGAATCACTAGCACTGTTAGTTCTCTATATACTGTAGCTATTTATTTACAGTCTCTCTCTTTTTATCATGTATTTCTTTCAGTTTCTTGTATCTTACTCTATAGCATGATTATATATCCTGACCTGCTATGATTTGTTGAGATGTACTGTGCTCGCTCCTGTCCTGACTGGACCTGTTGAAAATTTTACAGAGGACGAGGCTGAGGCGTTTTACCCTACCTACTACGGTGCTACTTTAGATGAGTGCCTGGACTTGGACCAGCAGCAGGATCCACTAGCAGTAGATGACACTCCCTTAGACTATGATTGTCTTTACTTTTCTTGGATACTGTATATGGATTTCAGAGATTTGGGATATGTATTTATTTTAGACACTTAGAATTCTGGATTTGTATCTCTGTGATGTTTCATTCCTGGATATTATCTGTCTTTTATCATTCTATCTTATCCTGTTCTACCTTAGTTGTGATTGAGATATATTCTGTTATGTCACCCCCATTCGGGGAGTATAACTGTTTATTACCTTTATCTGTTAGATATTGTGACCTAGGACAGCGTTCTACCGCCGACACTGCGGCGTAGGCTGGATGTACCCACGTCTCGTGCCCTTACTCTAGGGTACGGGTCGTGACACGTTTTTAGTGGTGGCCCATACAAGTCCTAGGTTGGAAATATAGTGGTATTCGAACTAGAATATCGCTACAGCCTGCAGTAGAATTAGTATATTTTTGAAGGTACTCAATCACACTAGGAAAACTCCTTATCAGATTCCGTATATCTATTTTGCTGCTTATTTTCTTCCTTAGAAATTTTAAACTGTCGTCCTTGATTTTTTGACTCATTCTCAGTAATTGTTTCTTGTTTGATCTATGTCTCCAGGATGGTTGAGACGAGATCGCATCGCCCCGTGACGGGAGATGCTGGAGAGGGGTCTGCCACCTCTCGTGTCCAGCAGCCAGCTTCCAGTGCCACAGGGCCAGTGCAGCCCTCAGGAGTTGATGTTTCTACAGTTTTTGGAGGAGCACCTCCACCAGTCAGGAGGCCGGTTGTGATTCCTGAGATCCTTCCACCGCAGCAGCCTCCGCCTGCGGTGATGGTAGATGCTGCACATCTCTTCTCCTTCGTGGAGAGGATTCTTGAGTCCCACCAGCAGCAACAGATGAGGCAGACTGCAGATTTCCGTCAGGGGATCGATGAGGTACACCAGCTGGTTCGTACTACAGTCGAGATGATTACAGCTCAGGGGACCCAGCTGCAGCCCCGTCGGAGGGAGAAAGATATACAGGACTTCCAGAATATGCACCCTCGAAAGTTCTTCGGCACGGAGGGCATCCACTATGCAGACGACTGGATAGAGCCTATTGAGGAGATCTTCCGACTGGCAGAGATACCAAATCGACTCCAGATCGAGGCGGCGGGCAGTCAGATGCAGGACTTGGCCCGTGCGTGGTATCAGACAGATCCCAGAATGGGAGTTAAGGGCCAGACTTGGGCCCAGTTCAAGGAACTGTTTAAGGAGCAGTTCTTTCCGGATGTTGCCTTGGGAGGTATCGAGGCATAGTTCGAGGCTCTGGTTCAGGGGAACCAGACGGTAGCTGAGTATGCTGTAGAGTTTTGTAGACTGGCCCGTTTCATAGATGACTTGACAGAGAAGACGAAGGCGAGGAAGTTTCGCCGAGGTCCGATTAGAGAGGTTCGGTCGCTGACTAAGAGCGACCGGAACGCTACATTTGCTGAGATATTTTCTGGGGCTATGGCGGCGGAAGACGACCTAGGGCTGAAGCAGAAGAGGGGTCGTGACTTCCAGGGTGGTAGCAACAGTCAGGGGCAGGCCAAGAGGCCTCACTTCTAGCATCAGCAGCAGAGGCCAGTTCAGCAGTATCAGCAGCAGCACCAGCATCAGGGCCGTGCACCTTTTCAGCAGGTGCAGTACCAGCAGCAGAGGGGGAAGCAGGCACCCAGGCAACAGGCTGTTAGTTGTACTTTCTGCAAGAAGCCTGGGTACAAGTGGGACGAGTGCAGGAAGAGACTCGGTAGATGCTTGATGTGTGGATCAGCGGATCACCAGATGCGAGAGTGTCCAGTTGCGTCGATGCGTCCGATACCAGGAGGAGCTGGGGCAGCCAAGGCTCCAGCAGGTCAGCCGAGGGGACCAGTCCTGCAGACCCAGCAGCAGAGGTTCCAGCAGCACCAGCAGCAGGCACGAGGTGGACAGCCGGGGCGAGCTTTCGCCATGGCAGCTGAGGATGCCGAGGCCATCGGAGAGCTGATAGCAGGTTCGGTTCTCCTAGATTCCCTTCCAGCATTTGCACTCCTTGATTCCGGGGTTTCCCACAGCTTTGTGTCAGTATCGTATGCTATTAGATACAGTCTGGTTTCTAAACCATTGCCTAGGACCTGCAAGATCATGACCGGAGGTGGGGTCATCCTCGTGAGTGATGTTTGCAGAGGGCGGAGCGTCATATTGGGAGGCCGAGAGTTGGGAGTGAGTTTACTCGTCATGCCACTACCGAACTACGACATTGTATTAGGTATGGACTGGCTGAGTAGACACCACGCCCGTATTGATTGCTGAGGGGGTAGAGTTTTGTTCGGGGTGCCAGAAGAGCCAGAGTTTGAGTACACCCGGCGGCAGGCAGAGCAGGACGGCGGAGTCTTCTGTGGAGCTTCAGTTGAGGAGCAGGTGGCTCCGTATCCCTTGATCGCAGAGTTTATGGACGTATTTCCAGAGGAGTTGCCAGGGCTTCCACCGGACAGGGATGTAGAGTTCTCGATAGACTTGGTTCCCGGCGCGGAACCGATAGCTCAGCATGTCTATCGAGTGAACAACAGTGAATTGATGGAGCTGAAGAAGCATGTAGATGAGCTGTAGGACAAGGGCTTTATCCGATCTAGTTCTTCACCTTGGGGTGCACCGGTACTCTTCGTACCCAAGAAGGATAGGTCGATACGGATGTGTATCGACTACAGGGCACTTAACAACCTGACAATCAAGAACAGATACCCACTGCCGCGGATCGATGATCTGTTTGATCAGTTGAGCGGAGCTCGGGTGTTCTCCAAGATTGATTTGAGGTCAGGTTATCACCAGGTGAAGGTGAAGAGGGAGGATATTCCCAAGACCGCTTTCAGGACGCAGTACGGGCAGTTTGAGTTTTTGGTTATGCCGTTTGGGCTAACCAATGCACCAGCAGTGTTTATGAATCTAATGAACAAGGTGTTCCACCAGTACTTGGACAAGTTCGTGGTGGTGTTCATTGATGATATCCTGGTGTATTCCAAGACAGAGGAGGAGCACGAGGAGCATCTGCGGATAGTGCTGGAGACTCTCAGGAGGGAGCAGCTTTATGGGAAACTCTCCAAGTGTGAGTTTTTCTTGGACCGGGTGGACTTCTTGGGGCATGTGGTGACTGGAGATGGTATCTCAGTTGACCCCAAGAAGATTGTAGCAGTTGAGGCATGGGCAGCGCCGACTTCAGTGGCAAAGATCAGGAGTTTTCTGGGGCTGGCAGGATACTATAAGAGATTTGTGCAAGATTTCTCCCGGGTTGCAGAGCCATTGACACGATTGACCCGGAAGGATACTGAGTTTATTTGGTCAGAGGAGTGTCAGGCAGCTTTTGATGAGTTGAAGAAGCGGCTTACGACAGCTCCGATTCTGACATTGCCTTCAGGATCAGGTGGATTCACTATTTATAGTGATGCTTCAGGGAAGGGGCTGGGTTGTGTCTTGCAGCAGCATGGGAAGGTGATTGCCTATGCTTCCAGGCAATTACGTCCCCATGAGAAGAACTATCCTACCCATGACCTGGAGCTGGCAGCGGTGATTTTTACTTTGAAGTTGTGGAAGCACTATCTGTAACGCCCCAGAACCAGAATACTGGAGAGCGGGGGCGTACATAGCCAGCTGCGTATATTGAAGTGCAACCCACCTCGCTATACGGTCACGGCTGTCTAGATATATGAGGGTTTAACTACAATCCATCAGTCTTCTATGGTCATGAACAAGCCTAGTGTCTCAATCACAATCAAGTAGTAGCAGTCACAAGATATTAGAACATCAAATATACAATAGTAAGGCGTCCTATACATTACATATTGGATGATCATGAAGCTAGTCGTACAAAATGTGAAGACTAGCGAGAGTTTAGTCATACATGATCAACCCTAGAATTTGTCAATCATGTTATAGCACGTAGGCAGACAGTAAATAAAGGTGCAACCGAGCTAACACGTGCTCGTCGGCTAAATGCCTCAAAAGAATAATTTATAATGAAGTGGAAGAACAAAAGAAACCCACTCGTTGCCAGGGTTACGCCTGGTGGCCACCATCTGGCTGGAAGGTAGGTAGAACCTCTGGAGCTGCTCCGATATCTGGCCACACAAAACCAGCTGGATCAGACCCCAGAAAGAGCAAGTGCCACAAAGCAGGCTTCACTTAGGAACTAAAACCAGCATATCACAATAGAGTATTAAAGATAAATCATAAATAAAGAACTGATAATAATAGGGATAACAACAGTAAACTGAGTACGAAGAAACCATTCAAGTAGCCAGGTCACAACCCTTAAACCAAACAAGGATCGGGGTTGCAGCCCTTCACCTGAATAGAAACCCGTCTCAATACTATTGGTAAGTAAAACATGATTAGTCTTGGCATAGGGTAAAAATAAGACAATAAACGAAGAGAGGATAAGGAACTGCTCCGGAATCCAGGTTACAACTCTTAAACCAAACAAGGACCGAAGTTGTAACCCTTCGCCTGAACAGAACCTTGCCCCTGATCTTTATTGTGAAGGCTGGTATAAATAATCATGTTATTGGAGTAAGGCAAAACAAGACGAACATGGCTTGGAGAGCAATAAGACAATAAACGAAGAGAGGACACAGAACTGCTCCGGGAGACAGGTTACAACCCTTAAACCAAACAAGGACCGGGGTTGTAACCCTTCGTCTGAACAGAACTGGACCCCTGATCTTTATTGTTAAGATAAGCACACATAATTAGGACGATATATGATAAGATAACCATAGAACTATTCAGATAGCCAAGTTACAACCCTTAAACCAAACAAGGACCGGGGTTGTAACCCTTCATCTGAACGGAACTTGGTATCTCAACATTTAGCGATACAAGAAATCAGGTCATGATACAATCTTGTACAGGATCATGACAACTAGACAGGACTAGACTCCATCCAATCAATCACGGCCAAGCAATGAGTACGGCTTGATACATTAACTAACTAGGGTTATCACAGGCCTAGTTACAAGCAAGATGCAATGAGATTATCCCAACAGCCACAAGCCCTGCAGACCATCCGGTTATCCAGGTCGAATGTCCGTTTATTAATGGTGCACCACATGACTGTATGCTGGAAATGTGCCCTACTCGTCGGTAGGCTACAAGTCTACTTAATGCGCCCAGATAACGGGATTGCCTGTAGCTGGGAATCTCTTTATGTCTACTGAATTATTCTAGTTTATTAGCCTTAGTCAATATCAGTAGGTATCCCTGACCGTGGTACTCAGGGATCCCTATCCTAGACATGATGCAAGACAGTACCAGTTTATATGTACAAACACAATCGTCCACGGTATCCAGGTCAATCATTCTTGTCAGGTCGTGTCATGTCATGTTAGCCGTCGCAACAGCAATTTGAGATGATCATGTCAAGTATACTTGTCATACTATGCCATGTTCAATTATCATTTCCAAACATATTAAATAAATTCGTGATTATCAAGTTCATAACAAAAGGCGTAAGGATATAAAATGGGCATAAAATATATATAAAAGGTAAAGGTGTACGCCATAAGAGCTCAAGTTCCTACGCGCATACCACCGATTACGCTAGTGAAACTTACGCGTGAGCTTTACGCTAGCAAGCTCTACGCGAGCAAGGGAACATACGGCTGGGATTTACGCTAGCCAGGCTTTACGCTAGCAAGATTGTACGCGCATAAAATTTCACGTGCACGAACCCTCGAGCAGACTTTACGCGAGTAATGTCACGCCCCAGAACCAGAATACTGGAGAGCGGGGGACGGACACAGCCAGCTACGTACATTGAAGTGAATCCCACCTTACAATACGGTCACGGCTGTCTAGATGCATGAGGGTTTACTACAAGCCATTAGTCTCTTAAGGTCAATAACAAACCTAGTGTCTCAATCTCCAGCAAGCGAGTAAATATAACAAGATGGTAGATCATCAGACATACAAAGTAAGGCGTCCCATATATTACATATTTAGATGATCATGAAGCTAGTCATACAAAATACGAAGACTAGCAAGAGTTTAAGTCATACATGATTAACCCTAGGATTTATCAATCATGCTATAGCCCATAGACAGACAGTAAGTAAAGTTGCAAACGAGCTAACACTTGCTCGGCGGCTAAACGCCTCAAAAGAATATTTTTACAAGGGAGTGGGAGAGCAAAATAAAAACCCACTCGTTGCCGGGATTCCTTCTAGTGTTCACCATATGGCAGGAAAGTTGGGAGATCCTCGGTAGCTGCTCCGAAATCTGGCCATACAAAACCAGCTGGGTCAGACCCCAGAAAGAGCAAGTACCACAAATGGGACTTCACTTAAGAACTAAAACCAGCATGTCAGCACATAAAGTCATAGGTGAAATAACATAAGACATGAGTTAAAGAAAACAGGATGATAAACGATAAGATAACTAGAGGACTATTCCGGTTCCCAAGTTACAACCCGTAAACCAAACAAGGACCGGGGTTGTAACCCTTCACCTGAACAGAACTTAGCCTCGAACCAATTATCGATAAAGTAAAGCATAAACAAGCATGTCCGGAGATATCCATGCACCGGATCTAGGCAAGACTAGACAAGATAGGACTCCATCCATCATTCATGGCCAAGCAAAGAGTACGGCTTGATACTTAACTAACTAGGGTTATCACAAGCTTAGTTACTAGCAAGATGTAATGAGGTACGCCTACGGCCACAAGCCCTGCAGACTATCCAGGTTATCCAGACGCAAGGTTCAAGATTAGAGTTATCATGCCTTGTTAGGTAACTTGGATGCAACACATGACAGTGTGCATAGTAATCGTTTCATGTAGTGCCCCACATAACAGTGAGCTGGAAATGTGCCCTACTCGTCGGCAGGCTACAAGTCCATCAAGGAAGGCGCCCAGATAACGGGATTGCTTGTAGCCGGAATGCCTCTCTATATGCTCTACTTGATCAATCTAGTCATTAACCTAGTCAGATTCAGTATGAATCCCTGACCGTGGTAACCAGGGATACATGTCCTAGACATGATGCGAGACAAGACTGGTTGCTTATACAAGCATATTCGATACAATCACCCACGGTGTCAAGAATTCACTTAGCATGTCAGGTTAGCCGTCGTAACAGCGTATCAAGGTTATCATGTCGGGTTGCTTATCAAGATTACTTATCAAGGCATGGGTGCGTCACAACGGACCACCATCAAGAATTATCATGTCAAATTACTTGTCAAGAGTGCACCACGGCGGGTCACTATCAAGAGTTATCTTGTAAGGTCATAATACCATTTCGTGTTTATGCAAGTGCACCACAACGGGTCACTAATCATGCAATTCCATCACTAAGCCGTGTTCAGATTAACATTCATAAATGATGTCATGATCACATCGGGTTCATGTCGAGTTTATATCAAAAGGCGTAAGGAATAAAATGGGTGCAAAAATCATAAAAAGGTGGATATGGGGACATAATGCGCCCAAGGGGGAGGAGCAAGGGGTACTATGGCCAACAAGTGGCATTAGCCAAGTTGCGCTAGGGTAACAGGTTGCGCCTAGGCACTAGGGGTGCCAATCACTAAAAATGCACAAGGTCGGGTCAAGTTGCGCCAGGAAGAGTCAGGCCAAGTCATGTTGCGCCAGGCACTAGACTGCGCGAGGCTAGGTTGTGCCTGAGTCAGGTTGCGCCTGGGTCAGGTTGCGCCTGAGTCAGACTACGCATGAGTCAGGTTGCGCCTGAGTCAGACTGCGCACGAGGTCAGACTGCGCACGAGTCAGACTGCGCATGAGTCAGACTACACACGAGGTCAGACTGCGCACGAGTCAGACTGCGCACGAGTCAGACTGCGCTGCGCTAAAGAGCGCGTGCAACTCAGTGGCGCAAGCTAAAAAGCTCGCGCACACTGCTCACTGTCTTCTCCAAATCAGCAAGAACTCCATGGTTGAACCTATAGCTTCAAAAGTCTATAACTTGGTCAAAACAAGTCCAAATCCAACTTTCAAATAGTAAAAATTGGGTAGAATGAAATTCTCTACAACATGGAACCATCAAAGCTTAAAAACAAAAAAGTTTGATAGATCAAAACTACCAAAATCCGAAAATGACTAATTTCTAGATCTACAAAAATCAAAGCCTCAAAATGGAAAATGACAAGTTCTAATGTGTCTTAGAAACATGAGGAGAAGCTAATGGAACAATAGAAATGGGTTTTCTTGTGGAAGCAAGTTGTACTTGCCTAAGGGGTGTTCTTGGTTGGTGGTGGGTTTAATGGAGAAGGAAGAAGAGTTAATGAGAAAGTGGAGGAGAGAGAAAAGTTAGGTGGGTTATAAAGGGGGATGGTGGTGGGTTTAACATGATGAACCAAAGAATAAACCAAGCCAACCCAAAATAAACCAAGTTAAACCATTACATGCCATGATGAACCTAATCAAGATTAAACTAAAATTAGCTAGCCAGGCAGGAAAATAAAATACATATCAGGATTTCGTATACGTATATTGGAAATACGTAGAACGAAAAATGGGGGTGACAAGTAAAACTTTACGCGAGGAAAGCTCGGGAAACTTTACGCTCGTGAAGGTCTGCTCGAGCTAGAGATTTTACGCTAGTAAAACTTTACGCGAGCCCACGTCTGCGCGAGCACGATTTTACGCTAACGGGAGAGCCCCGAGCGTAAAATTGATAAACTCAACGTAGAGCGGGATACGCTTACACGCAATGCGTGAGCGTAAAAGGGGCACTACGCAGGCACATTAAGACATGAGCGTAAAAGGCCGAAATAAACGCTGGCACGTAAAACGTGTGCGTAAAAGACTGATATAACACGCTGACACGTAAAACATGGGCACAAGGGTTAAACACTACGCTAACACGTTAGAACGTGTGCGTAAAACTTCATCTTCTTCCCATGGCCAAAGCAAAACACGCGTAAAGCTCAGGAACTCCATCTCGGCCAGGACTTGGTGAAATCCGGCCATCCTAAAACCAAACTTGTGCAAAATTATGAGGCCTACTATATGAAACTCTTAGTTTTTGAAAACAAGCTATTTTAGCAGATCAAAACCAAGAAGATCAAAAATACTAGAACTTAGATCTACGTATAATGAGCCATAGAATTTAAAAACACTAAGTACAAAAGAGGCTTAGGATCTTGAGGAGAAGAGAATGGAACAACAAAATGGGAGTTCCTTCGTGAAGCAAGTTACACTTGCCTAACTCTCTTCCTGGTAGATAAAGAAGTATTGGTGGAGAAGAAGAAGAAGTAAATGAAGAAGAGTAATGAAGAGAGAGAGAGTTGGGCGGCTAATAAAGAAGGAGTGGGGTGGTAGGTGGGAGTTGGTTCGGTCCACTTGGTTCATGATGAACCAAATAAGCAAACCCAAGCCTAGCCGAACCAATCCCAAGGTGAACCAAGCAATAAAAATGCCAAATAAACTAAGCAGGGAGACATACAATACGAGTCAAAATACGTACATGTATACCAAGATACGTAATACAAACCACATACATTACACTATATGTATGGCGAGAGGGTGGAGATTTTCACAGATCACAAGAGCTTGAAGTATGTGTTTACACAGAAAGAGCTCAACATGAGACAGCGCAGATGGCTAGAGTTGATGAAGGACTTTGATATCTCACTTCAGTATCATCCGGGGAAGGCCAACGTGGTTGCCGATACCTTGAGTAGGTATCCGACAGCCATATGTTTGACTATGGATCGACACTTGCTTGCAGACTTGGAGAGCCTTGGGATAGAGGTGATTGTGCCCGGAGTGCAGATGCAGTTATGGGGCCTTCAGATATAGTCAGACTTGATGGATAGGATCAAGGTGACGCAGTTTGAGGATGTGGCTCTGCGGTGTATCCGAGAGCAGGTTCGTACAGGGTTGGTGGATGGCGAGTTTTTACTTACAGAGGATGGTGCCGTGAGGCACGGTTCCAGGTTATGTGTGCCTAGCAGGGAGCTCAGAGAGCAGATCATGCAGGAGGCTCACAGATCGCAGTACTCTATACATCATGGTGCCAACAAGATGTACAGGGATCTGCGAGAGCATGTCTGGTGGTACGGGATGAAGCGGGAGGTGTCCCACTTCGTAGCTAGATGCTTGGTCTGTCAGCAGGTCAAGACAGAGGCCCGGAGGATTATTGCAGCCGTTTTCCATTCCAGAGTGGAAGTGGGAACATATCACCATAGATTTTGTATCTGGGTTGCCGCATACACCAGGAGGAAAAGACGCGATTTGGGTCATCGTTGACAGGTTGACCAAATCGGCCCACTTCTTGCCATTCAAGGTGGGTACGTCTACAGAGAGGCTTGCGGAGTTGTATATGAGGCAGATAGTCAGGATTCACGGAGTTCCCGTCAGCATAGTCTCAGATCAGGATAGTCGCTTTACTTCCCATTTCTGGAGGAGTCTGCAGACTAGTTTGGATACTTCGCTTAAGTTTAGTAATGTATACCACCCCCAGACGGACGGACAGTCAGAGAGGACTATTCAGACACTTGAGGATATGCTGCGGACGTGTGTCCTAGATTTTGGAGGTTCCTGGGAGGATCATCTACATTTGGTAGAGTTTGCTTACAACAACAGTTATCAGGCCAGCATTGAGATGTCACCGTTTGAGGCTCTGTACGGGCGTAGGTGTCGTACACCCTTATCTTGGGATGATGTTGAAGAGCGAGCTTTACTGGGACCAGAGATGGTTGTTGACGCAGCCGAGAAGGTGAAGCTCATCAGGGACAGACTTCGCGTGGCGCAGGACAAACATCGGCACTGGGCCGATAGCCACCGGAGGCCGCTGGAGTTTGAGGTACAGATTTAGAGATAGGATTAGAAGTAGGTTGTATTTTTTTTGTTTTGTTTGATTGATCATGTTTGATTTTTAGTAACTTGAGACCTTGCTTGCGATTAGGTTGGAGACATAGTTTTTTTGCGAATATCTCCGACACGTGGTACGACACGTTTTGGTGGAGGTGGGAAGCTTAGCCCGCGTTTCATCGGCCCTTTCGTTATCAGCGGGAGAGTCGGTGACGTGGTATACATGCTAGACTTGCCACCTGCACTAGTGGAAGTTCACAACGTATTCCACGTATCACGGTTGAGACGGTACGTGGCTGACCCTAGCCATGTGCTCGATCATTCGGAGATTAAGGTTGAACCTACTCTCAGTTATCCAGAGCAGCCTGTGGAGATTCTGGATCGCCGAGAGAAGGTATTGAGGAACCAGGTGATACCCTTAGTACGCGTCGCATGGAGGCATCATTCTCCAGGAGAGTCTACCTGGGAGCGGGAGGATGAGATGCGCGAGCGGTACCCCTATCTTTTTGGATCTTGAGGTATACTTTCTATCCTTCTTAGCAGTTTAGTTTCGCCTTTAATTTCGAGGACGAAATTATTTTAAGGAGGGTAGATTTGTCACTACCACTTTTCTAGCTTGAGGGTATTTTGGTCATTTTTGAAATTTTGGGAATTATTTGGAATTATTATTTATTATTTAGATTTATTAGAATTAATGTGATTTTTAGTGATTTTTTTAGTATAATTGATTTTGGTCTTATAGTTGACTTTGACTAGTGTTGACTAGGAGACTAACCTAAAGACTAACCTAGGTCATGACTACTTGGTTAGGATTAAGTAACCATAGCTTGACCTAATTTAGTGAGGATTAACTTATTAGAATTAGTTTGGGGAAATTAGAAATTAGTTTGATTAAGGAATGACTTGTGATTTCACAAGTCATTATATGACTTAAAGCCTTAAAGGCCCATAGGCCCACACCATGAACCAAACCCTAGCCCAAACCACACTTGGCCAGCCATACATTGATCCCTTCCCCCTATTTAATCCCCTCCTAGAGATTAGGGCTAGCCTCCATTGGGATTATTGCAAGTTTGGAAAGAGGTGAGTCCCCATCTTCCTTAAATTATAGAAATTCCTATTTAACTCTTATTCCACCCAAATCAATTGCAATAGGACCTAAATTTACTGTTCTTGCTATTGGTATTGAGTATTTTCAGGAAAGAAACAATTTGGGGAAGTTTTGGTGGATTGAGGAACCACTACCATTTGGGGCTTTTGAGCCTTTGCTCATCAATAGGTATATTTCAATCCCCTCAATGAAATTACTATTTATTTGCATTTCTAGGATGCCCTAGGTCTACCCTAGCTGTAGAACTAGCTAACCCTAAGTTTTGGGTCCTATACGTGTTCGTATCGGACACGTATCAACATGTATAGGAATGTGTTCGACGAAATGCCCCAAAGGACATTTCGGTTGAGTTTTAGAAATGTATTTGAATAGAAATTAGGGTTTTGGTCTTGCTTATAGGTTTCTAGTGTCTTTATGTGGTTTTTGTGTCGTGTCGGGCCACGGGGGACACGGGAACACGCGGGTGCGTGTGCGTGCGCGGGGCACTGTGGCTCCCCTGCTACTCGGGGCTTGCTGTGCAGTGCACACGCCACTTCGACACTTGATAATTGACACAGACCTTGGGGCGACCACTGGCACCACGTGTGTCAAGTGGCACGAACCCTCGTGTCGTGTCGGACACGATATTGCGCGTGCACGGGGCACGCGCTGTGTGTATCAGTGTTCTTTTGGGTTCGCCGTGTTATTTCAATTTTGAATACTTTTAATAGTGTTTTTAATTGCTAAATTGATCCTAAATATAATGTATTATATGTGTTAGAATTAGTTTGCATATTAGATTAGGTTTAATATGGAATATTGGATTCGAATGGGGTTGAACTGCATATTTCTGATACATCCTGATACTTAGTATTTTTTTTCCCATTCCTAAACATTTTAATTTCCAATTTTAGTAATGTTTCACTGTTAAATGTGTTCCCACATATTGGTTGTTCATATTTTAGCTTAATTTTGTATTCGATTAGGCTTTATGATATAGAAATGAGATTTTGACATTGGGTTTGGTTTTCGAATTGGCTATTGAACCTGAGATTTCCAGATTTTCCCATTTGTTAACTTAGTATTGTTAACTGTTTTGAATATGGGATTGGACATTGTGGTTGATTTCAATGTAAAGGCTGATACATGAGTTCGAATATGAATACTGAGAATTGGTTCCTGTCCTGTTGTTTTCTGAATTAAATCAATGTTTATTCATTACTTTGACTGATAACTGATTTGATTTCCTTTTTTTTTTAAACTGTATTTTTACTAATTCTTCCCTTTTCGAAATACTGAAAACCTGAGAATAGGAGTTTTAAAACTGAAATGGTTATTCCTAAAAAACCTAAGAAGTATTTGTTGATTCCTTTTTCCTTTCTTTTAACTGAAATTGAATGTTGTTTCCTTAACTGTTAACTGAGAATGGTTAAATCTTTACCTGAGAATTAACCCTCACTTCATTGTGTTATCATGTACATCATTCCCAGATTTCCCTAAACTTCCAATTGTTGCCATACACTAATGTAATTCCTGATTTCATTGACACTGCACACAGGCTCAAGCCTTCACTCACTCATTATTTTCCAGGTTGGAACAATGAGCATTGTTCACTGTTTTTCAGGGTTGTTTCCTAATTTCAGGATTTTACACACACATGCTCTCCCACACACATCCTTTCATGTCTCACTAACCCTCACTCATTCTCTTGACAACACTCTCATGTATCCTCTCACACTCACACACATCTTCTCATGTCACACACACATACACTTGAACACTATGAGCCTCTCTCTATGCATATGAATATATATATATATATATATATATATATTTTATATATATATATATATATATATATATATATATATATATATATATATATATATATATATATATATATATATATATATATATATATATATATATATATATATATATATATATGAGGAGGGATCCGCATTCCCTCATTTTTTGCATCCCCATGTTAACAACCGTTGGATGTGCTTTAAGTCATCTAATCTTAACCATTGGTAAATCAATGGTTAAGATTAGATGACTTAAAGCACCATCCAACGGTGTGAGTAGGGGGGATGCTTGGGGATGCAAAAAGTGCGGGGATGCCTATCCTTCCTCTATATATATTGAGATATATATATAGGTTTCCTATATATATGAGTGTGTGCTATTGTATATATATGCAATATGATATGGGTGATATGTATATAGGTAACCTATATGCTATTGGGTAAATCCTATATTAGATTATAATATATATCTTTGTGTGTATTATAGTTAGGCTTATAGATTGACTTGTGTAGATGAGTTATGGGTTGGCTTATGGCATGGTATGCCTAGTATGGAGTCTAGAATAGACTGTTAGCCTTGATAGAACCTAGAATGGCTTGTTTGACCTAGTGAGACTTGGTTAGACCTAGTTGGCCATAGTTTGACTTTAGGGTTGACCAGAGTTGACCAAGAGTTGACTTTGGTCTAGATTGACCTAGATTCATGCAGAATGCATTGATTTGCATCTTATTATCATTGTAGACTCATAGTGACTTGTACTGTTCTATAGGAGACAGACACCACTCCTCGGACAGTATATATTCTCCAGATTCTCAGGATACAGGCGAGTACATTCTCTGAACATTTCATATCCTGCATTAGGAGTATATTTCTTGCTTTAGATTACTTTACATGATGCTGATACGTTGGAAACACGGATTAGTACTATATGGATCTTGTTTTGCGATGTTATCCCCTTAGCGGATACATCGGGTATTCGTGTTCGTGTACTTTATCGTGAACATCGTGTACTCCTTGTATTTGTGACATTCGTGTACGAAACGTGTGAAATCGTGTATAATCATGTATTCACATGACCTTCGTGTACAATAACATAACTTAACTAGATCCTTGTGTATTGATTGGGGCGGAGGAGTAGAAGTGGTTATGTATTCAATCCAGTAGATTACTCGTGTACAACCTCTGTAGATTACTCGTGTACAACATTGTGCCGTCTACATAACCATCTTGTGCTCTGAATCACTAGCACTGTTAGTTCTCTATATACTGTAGCTATTTATTTACAGTCTCTCTCTTTTTATCATGTATTTTTTTCAGTTTCTTGTATCTTACTCTATAGCATGATTATATATTCTGACCTGCTATGATTTGTTGAGATGTACTGTGCTCGCTCCTGTCCTGACTGGACCTGTTGAAAATTTTACAGAGGACGAGGCTGAGGCGTTTTGCCCTACTTACTACGGTGCTACTTTAGATGAGTGCCTGGACTTGGACCAGCAGCAGGATCCACTAGCAGTAGATGACACTCCCTTAGACTAGGATTGTCTTTACTTTTCTTGGATTACTGTATATGGATTTCAGAGATTTGGGATATATACTTATTTTAGATACTTAGAATTCTGGATTTGTATCTCTGTGATATTTCATTCCTGGATATTATCTATCTTTTATCATTCTATCTTATCGTGTTCTACCTTAGTTGTGATTGAGATATATTCTGTTATGTCACCCCCATTCGGGGAGTATAACTGTTTATTACCTTTATCTGTTGGATGTTGTGACCTAGGACAGCGTTCTACCGCCGACACTGCGGTGTAGGCTGGACGTACCCACGTCTCGTGCCCTTACTCTAGGGTGCGGGTCGAGACAACTTGACAGGTTATATTTTATTGTCATGTTGTCTTTATCTTTCAGTCTTTACTTTATCATCTTAGAGTTGTGATTGAGTACTCATATATTATCATTGCTTGTCCTCCGTTCGGAGTTGACCATATTCTCGACAGGTTTTGATATTATATATAAACTGTTGTTAGAGTAGAAAACCTACAGCGTTCTACGCCGTTTTTACGGTGAGGGCTGGGAGTTATTACGTACACGTACCCTTATAGCGGGTACGGGTCGTGACATTGGCACAGCAAATAGCAAAAACATAGACATTAAAAGAAAATTTTTATTTCATATAAAAGTCTATTACATGTCTTAAAAAATGCTTTATAAAGAAGAATTTTTATAAAGAAAAGACCCTAAGTCTACAGCTAGGCGCAACAACTGCCATGCGCTTTCAGTCAGGCGCATCTCTTCAGCGTCTCAGTCAGGCGCATCTCCTCAGCGTCTTAGCCAGGTGCATCCGTTCAGCAGCTCAGTTATGTGCATCCCTTCAGCGTCTCAGTCAGGCGCATCATGAAGTCTCAGCATATGCGCTCCACTGCGACCCGATCAAGTGCTTCGACTAATGAAGCATTTATTGAGCAGAACGAGGGCGGGCGGCCAACCCCACCCTAGCGGGAGGAAGAGCTCTCCAAGGAAAAGAAGAGCACCGCGATCGATCTGCGACAAAAGGAGGCTTTCAACACAACCAGAATGGGCAACACCCACTCTAGCAGGAGGAGGAGCTCTCCAAAGCCCAAGAAAGATGATCGGGGTACCACAATTCCGATCTGTGGCTCTTCCAGCATAACGGAGACGAGGCTCGAGCATCCCGATCTTTGGATGTAACAGGCACCTTCCGCCTGCATCAGAAGCCCTCGACCCCAACTTTTAGATATAACAGTCACCTTCACGAGTGCATGAATGAAGACAATACATCACATCTTCACCCTCGGGAGCATCTCCTCAACAGAATGTGCTCGATCAAACTAGTTTATTTCAGGAGGACGTGAGAGAATGAGAAGCAAACTCTCTCCTTGCCACTATTTATAGGCCGGGCAAATCAAACCCATACGCCAAGTGGCGGGCTCTCCGAATCCTGTACAATGAATTTGTATTTATGGTGATAAACCTGACGCTTCGAATTCAGCCAAGTCAAAACGGCTATTTAAAGCACTTAAAGAACACAAAAGTCGGACCAATAAAAGCACATCATGTAAACGGATGCGCCGGTCAGACACCGCACATCGTACAGACGTGCCCGTTCCAAAGTGTCCCGTATGGATGCGTCCAACAAAGCACAGATCCATGCGTCTAAAACATGCATGGACCCATGCGTCCATTTTGGCTCGTCACCCATCAAGCAATTAATGCCCAAGTGACAGAGTTGGCAGCACGTCCCCCGAGGACTGAACAGTTAGCAGCTTTTTCAGAAGACAAAGCGTCACTGACGTCAGCATCATCATTACTTTCCTCTGGCGGTTACAAGCCACGTGGTCGTCCAACCATTTCGCATGCGCCTCCACAGCCATGCGCCCAAATCCCTGCATGCACCTCAAAAGCCATACGCCTCAGACTTTTCTCTGATCCCTAAAGACAGAAGTCAAGTCACTACTAAAGCCTCGCATGCGCCTCAAAAGCCGTGTGTCCAGACTGGTTCGTGACTCCTAAAGATTACAAGCCAAAGTCTCCTCATACGCCCAATCCCAGGCGCATCCTATTAGATCACTCTCCACCAAATCCGAGATCTTTGAGTCATGGACCTACGACATGTGTCCTTTGACTCGATTCAGCCTATGAAGGGGTGCTAATCACCCAAGATCTCAGCAATTAAAAGATCTTCTCCATTGCTATGTGTCAGCTTGGCCGCAGCCCACAAAGGCAACAGAAAGGGTTCAACTCCTCAATCAGAGCGTATCGCCCATGCGCCTCCATCAACAATCACCACGTGACATCCCCACAAACAGGCGCATCCTACATATGTGCGCATGAGCAGCCAGCCTGCAAGCTATAAATAGAGAGATAATTTCCTTCTTCCATACACACGGAGAGATATACCTACAGACAGAGACCTACACACAGTGAGAGAGACAGATACAGACACTCAACGTCTTCTTCTTCTCCGCAAGCTCCAGCACCCAGAGCAACTCAGACCTTCAGAGAAACGAGAACTGTCGTCAGATCGTCAATAGAGTCAACGCATTACCACTCGCCCCATCGACACAGGGACCCAGATAAACAAAAGTGTTCTCCTAGGACTACATCTAAGTCCTACTTTGTAACACTGTTCTGTTTGTAATTGAAATTACAATAAAAAGATTTTAATGGCAAACATATCTCTGTAAGCTGATCCGTCGACTGATCGATTCCAAGGAAAGAAAATGAGCTACCTTCGTGAGTCTGTCAACTATAACCCAAATAGCATCTCTCCCAGCTGAGAATTTAGGTAATCCAGTCACAAAATTTATGGTAATGTGCTCCCATTTCCATTCTGGGATTGGTAAAGGTTGAAGAAGTCCAGCTGGTCTCTGATGTTCGGCTTTAAACTTGCTGACAAACCAAACAACGAGAGACAAATCGGGCTATCTCCCTCTTCATGCCATTCCACCAAAAATGCTGTCGAATATCACGATACATCTTCGTACCACCGGGGTGGATCGAATACTGAGAACTGTGAGCTTCTGCCATGATCTCCTGTCTGATATCTCCACTGGGTACCCAAAGATGCCTCCCATGTCGGAGTATACCATCTTCATGAATACATAACTCTGGTCGTCGCCCTGCTACACATTCTGTCCTAAGTCGCCGAAGCTTAGAATCCACGGACTGAGCTAACTTGATCCTCTCAACTATACTGGACTGAACTTGCATACTGGCCATCAATGCCACATTAGAAGGAAGAACAACTTCAATACCCATCTTCTGAAGATCTGCTAACAACTCTGACTGTGCTGTTAGAAAATAAACTCTGGCTGTCCTGCTCAATGCATCTGCAATAACGTTGGCCTTCCCAGGATGATACTGCAAGTTGATGTCATAATCCACAAGTAGCTCTAGTCATCTTCTCTGACGCATATTGAGATCCTTCTGGGTAAACACATACTTAAGACTCTTATGGTCGGTGAAAATCTCCACCCGATCTCCATATAAATAATGCCTCCAAAGCTTCAATGTAAAAACTACTGCTGCTAACTCCAAGTCATGGGTAGGATAATTCCTCTCATGGTCACGAAGCTGACGTGACGCATAAGCGACTACCTTACCATACTGCATCAATACGCATCCCAATCCTCTGCCTGAAGCATCACAATAAACTGAAAATCCTCCAGTCCCATCGAGAAGAGTGAGAATGGGGGCCATCATCAATCTCTGCAACTTCTCGAATGAACTCTGACATTCTGCTGTCCAAGCAAACTGCATATCCTTGCGGGTCAACTGCGTCAATGGCGCTGAAATCCGAGCGAAGTCTGACACAAACCGTCGGTAATAACCAGCCAATCCAACGAAACTCTGAACTTCCGCGACGGTGCTAGGTACTGGCCACGTCTCTTTGGCAACTATCTTTTGGGGGTCCACTTCCACTCCACCTCTGGGGATGATGTGACCTAAGTACGATATACGATCCAACCAAAACTCGCACTTACTGAACTTCGCATACAACTGGTGCTCCCTCAGAATCTGAAGAACCACACGGAGATGCTGTTCATGCTCCGCCTCACTCTTGCTGTAGACTAAGATGTCATCTATAAACACTATCACGAACTGGTCCAAATAGGACATGAAGATATGATTCAAGAGGTCCATGAATATGGCTGGCGTATTGGTCGCTCCAAATGGCATAACAAGGAACTCATAATGTCCATACCTCGATCTGAATGTTGTCTTCGGGATGTTCTGCTCTCTGACTCTGATCTGATGGTACCCTGACCGCAAGTCAATCTTCGAGAATACAACCACTCCCTTGAGCTGATCAAATAAGTCATCTATCCTTTGGCAGAGGGTATCTGTTCTTGATTGTTACAGAGTTCAAGGTACGATAATCAACACATAATCTTGACGTACCATCCTTCTTTTTCACAAGAAGCATCGGAACTCCCCAAGGTGATCCGCTAGCATGAATTAATCTCCTGGTTCTAAGTTCTTCAATCATCTTGTACAAGATCTCCAACTCTGAAGGCGCCATCCTATAGACTCTCTCTGACACTGGTGCTGATCCGAGAATCAAATCAATGGTGAACTCGATCTCTCTCTCTGTGGGCATGCCTGGAAGTTCTTCGAAAAATACGTCAGGAAACTCTTCTACAACTCTGGGAAACTGAACTGCTGCTGCTACTGCCATCCGAAACGCTGAGGAAGAAGGTTCTACTCTGCCTAGAAAAAATAAAAACTCTGGCTCACCAGGAATACTAAAAATAATTTTGTCGATATGACAATCTATTCTAGCATACTGGTCCCTCAACCAATCCATTCTTAGGACCACATCATAATCGGCCATCGGGAATTCTATCAACCTAGCAAAAAACTCTCTAACGCTAACTACAATTCGATACGAGAAAAATATTCTATCTACTCCTACAAGACCATTACCAGTAAGTATATTGAGCCTTACTGATAATGACTCGGGCTCCAGTCCTATCCGTGTTACGAATCGTGCAGACATAAATGAATGCGATGCACCCGAATCAAATAATACTGATGCAGGAAAAGAGTTGACGAGAATGGTACCTGCTACCACCTCACCTGATGCCAACTCCTCATCTACGGTCAAAGCCATCGCTTGACCTTGCCCTCTGGGTGCTGGTCCCCTCTGCTGGAAACCTCTCTAGCAGTTCTAAATCTGAGCTTGGACCTGGGCATACTGCTGCGATCTCTGCTGCTGGAATGCTTGAGCCTGATACGGCAATGGCCTCGGAGGCTGGTACTGCTGCTGCTGCTGCACTGGAGCTGGTCCCCTCACTGAGGGACTAGTCTGGGCCATTGAGGATGAACCGGCTCTCTGTGGGTAGGACCCTATCATGTGGTCCGATGCCCCACAAGCCAAGCAAAATCCTTGTGCTCTGCAACATTTTGACACTATATGCCCTGGCTTTCCACAATGAGGGCAGCCTATTGTGGAAGACTGCCTCCGCTTCTACTGAGGGTACGTCGGAGTCGAGTGCTAAACCGACGTAACTGATGATGCCCTCCTTGGAGCTCCAATGGTCAAGGCCCTAGCTGCGGGTGTAGTACCCCGTCCCTACATTGTGTCCCGTTTTCGTCCACGGGGTGTGCGAGAAAGGAACACTGTCGCTATCGATTCGGTCGGAACCGATAGGTCAGAATCGGTCGAGTCGATCGAACGAGAACGGTTGAATTAAGATCCATTCAACGTTATGGAATGGCTTCTTCGGAACCAAGTCCCATATTCAGCGGGTTGCGCCTCGAGGATTGGCTCTGCGGCTGAGTCGGGAGAGACCTCCCGTTGCTCTGATTTTCATGCCATACTTGATTTGGCTTTGGCTTTGGTTTTCGTGAATGCGTTTTTCGTAAATATTTTTCGAATGGGTTTTCGTGACTTGCTTTTTCGAGCTTCACATTCATATCGAAATTCCATGAATTACACAGTGTTCTAATCAGTTGCTTATGCGATTGCAGGTGATCGCGTAGGCGACGTCAGCGCAGCCAACCGGTCGCTCGCTTGAAGCAAGGCTAAGGCGAGTGGCTGACCTCCTTCGCCTCATCCCTCTATTTCAAAATCAATATAAAGTTAAATGAATGCTTGTCATAATAGTGTAGCATCAAAGAAATCGTGGACGATTCTTCACGAAACACTTGCTATCGAACTGCCGGTATTAAAATGGGAAACTTGTTTTCTTATGCAAATCCACTTAGCCTATGCAAAACAATGAATGAATCGATTAACGTTTATCGCAACGATACGGCTAATTAAGCAAATCGACTAAGTTCAAAAGAAAACGGTCATTGGACAACCTGTCGACAAGGTGAAGTTTCCTCGAACGGCTGCCTAGGCCAAGGGACCGATTAGGCCCGGGAGGAACGGGTATAGCAAGCGCCATCGGCGCGAGTTATACGAGAACTTTCGCACAGGGCTCGCTACCCGACGCGAAACGGTCGCCGTCTAACCCAGCTATAGTCCGCGATGGCTTGACATTGCCAGTGGCCTTCACACCCTTTCACAGCTTAACAAATACACGGGACACGAGATAAATATGATAGTT
This sequence comes from Iris pallida, assembly GCA_029216955.1. Taxonomy (NCBI): domain Eukaryota; kingdom Viridiplantae; phylum Streptophyta; class Magnoliopsida; order Asparagales; family Iridaceae; genus Iris; species Iris pallida. The sequence goes on from JANAVB010036615.1 coordinate 6,819,768, forward strand.
GCTTAATGTTATACAATTTTATTGCTTGCCTCAAAATATGTTAACTTGCAAATCGAGCAGGATGGTTAGAAAGATCACAGAAATAGCTAGCTAACATGTTTACGAAACTTCTTGAATCAAATACAGAGCTTGGATTTTAATTAGCCATTCGCCAGTACATGTGATCGTACTGATCCTCGCTCTTTGCAGGCCCCACGAACCAGGAAGGACGTGCCAACTAGCTCGACGACGTTCGTGACTTTTGAAGCTTCGGCCGCGTGTAGAAGACTTGTCCCGTACTCCACTTTTGAAGACTCTCAACAGTCCAAGGAAAATGACTCAGCGTCCCTCCATGCCAGGTCACTGGAGTTCTTTGTTGTATATTGAGGGATGTATGCAATATATGGAACAGCTATCTCATCGGCACTCTTTTGTAATCGAGTCATGTTGTAGCCCGTACGACATGAGTCTTTTACTGGAGTCTGTAAAAGATGTTCATAATTAATAAAGATCAAAGTTTCCTTTACCTAATGTGTAATTCAATTTGTCTGCGTACTCTCTTAGATCTCGTGTCTCGGATTACCTTAAGACTATGCCTTGTGCGATCGTAAATTAGGTTCGCACGGCATCACGTCCATGGGACGACTATCGATTCGACGGAATCAGGGCGTGACATAATGGTATCAGAGCACGGCTTTACATCCTTGGCCTCCAGTGTCGAGTTCTAGTCTCCAACCGTTGACCTCGTGTCGATGAGAAGAGTTGTTCCATACGCTGAATCCAAGACATTTTTTGAAACTAACGAGAGTTGCCTTTCTTTTCCCTGCAGTTGCGGGAGCTCGGGCAGAGAACGAGATGAGCGCTTCCAGCGGCTTGAGTACTTCTAGACCCGAGCATTCCGTCAACCCAACGGAAATGATGCCTACCGTAGCCGGACCTTCCAGCGACCCGATGCAACGTATGTTACAGATGCTTGAAATGCAGCAATGTCAAAACGAGCTCCATCGTCAGCAAGCGGAGGCTCGTCAGACTCAATTTGAGAATCGGTTCGAGGCTCAATTCAAGCTGCAGCAGAAGTAGCTGAATACCCTCCAGTAAATCGTACAATCGGTCGTAGGCAACAACAACAATTCAACGATGATGCCTGCCGTGACCCAGCCTGCGGTTCGATCCAACGAAGCTGAACTAGAGGTGCCTGTGCTCTCACCTGCGGCACCGAGAAGTTCTAACTTCGACGTGTCAAAATTTACGAAAGCTGCCATACTTCCTTCAACGGCACAAAAGATCCCTCCGTGGCGATCGACTGGTTGGAGGAGCTGGAAGACAAGTTCGAGCTTCTGGGTGTCGAGTGTCACGCCCCGAGTTGACAAACCGTTCGTCCCCGGTGTTATTTTGCCGATTCGATCGTCCTCGCTAAGGCGTGATGCCGTACGAGTCTGGAATTGCACTCGTACAAGGAAAGAACGTTACGTTGCTTTTTGTATTAATATGCCAAGTTGAAACTTCACAAATCACATCAGAATATAAGACGCAGTATAGGAAGATAGAAATGCTTTTCATTCATAGCTTGCAACAAAGTGCAAGTCGTAATTACATTGGATGCCGTTGCGGCTACATTGATTGAAAATAGAAAGAAATACACTCGACAAGTTGCCTGAACTAACGTTTGCCGTCACATACATTCGCCCTTTTATACATAAGCCGTCGAATGAATTGGCTTCAAAATACTTTAGCATAGGAAGAGCTTCAAAATGCCTCTCCGCACTTCAGCTTCAGTTTAGTTGAGAGCGCCCGCCGCACCTGGGGAAATTGGGGGATGGAATTAGCACACTTGCTAAGTGGACGAGACGAACCCACTTGTCTAAACCGACTCTGATTGTTAAGGTAGACATGCTTTAGAGTTGTCTTTCTATTTAGAACTAAATAAATTCAGTTCATATCGATAGCCATCTTTAAATAATAAAGCATACAGTAAACATAGCGATTTTATCGCATTTCTTACCACGACCGTGCTCGTCCCTGCATAAAAATAGAGATAATACAAATTACCTGCATAAGGCAATAGGTGAGCATGCTACTATCTTATATGTGCGGTTATTGATGTTACACATTACGTGGGACTATCTCAACGATATTTTGGCCCGTTCAGTCTAGGTTGCAAGCCTGAACGACGGTCCCGTAATGCATCAGTGTCGAAGCACGATTATTCATTCTCCCTAGGTCGATTCGATTCCGATGCCCCGGATACCGATTCGATGAAAATCAACTTGTGCACAAGCTGTCCATGACCATGCTAATGCGTGAACAGTTTAATATATGCAAGTAGTTTTATATAGCGCGGACAGTATTGAACGACATTATCATTTCTCCCAACTCATGCAATGATTCATTTTCCTCAAGCCGTACTCCCGATTTAGCATCCCGTGGGCACCAAATTGTCCGAGGCATCATGACCCATAATCGACGTTTCATATTATTTTGTAGCACGTGAAATAGTCTATCTTTTTACTAGAACCTTAAACTTTCTGGTTTATGTGATAAACTTGTATTTTTCAGAGTAGATTACTCTAAATCGATACGTTTTTCCTGAGTTCTTGACCTTAGTGGATTGGCATGCTATTAACTTGGCATCGTTCGATTTGAATGAATTCAAGGCAAGGAATTAGTTTGCGGGACAGAGTAGAAAAGAAGGGACCGAATCACCCACCGATTACTTTGCTCGTGCCGATCGTCGAAGCGCTTCGCAACGTCAAGCTTTAGTTACGCGAGCTCCTGCAATGGCACCAATACTTTGTTAGAATTTCTTCTTTTCCCCTTGCTTCGAAATCTGTAATTGGAAAAGACGCGAAAGCACTTCATCAAAACCCAGCGACAAAAGCTCCAAGAAAACCATACAGCGGTCCGGTCCCGTCGAAGGGACTCTTATATAGAGCTCACTTGCCGAGACGCAGCCTACTGCATCTAGAACTTATTCCAACAGAAGTCGTTCTATTAGTTGGATCGATTCTCGTAACGTCTGTCCAAATCGATTTGATCGATGCCGCAAGGTGTTATCGTTTACCAAGCTTAGCGATCGAGTCAGATGGCCATCTAAGTTCCCAGCCGATCTGATTCGACGCAAGCATATTATGAAGTCCGTCGCCTATCGAAAGCGGGGCGCTACATAATATACCACTAAGAAAAAGTTTCATCCTGAAACTTAAGAACAAGGGTCTGACCTTAATTTAGACAAACAATGCAGGGTATTTCTCTTTCATCTCCGCCTCCATCTCCCACATCGACTCTTCAACTGAATGGTTCCGCCAAAGCACGCGGACCAAGGACATCGACCGATTTCGTAGCACCTTCTTCTTGCGGTCCAAAATTTGAATAGGCTCCTCCGAGTAAGACAAGTCAGTACGTAGCTCCAACTGATCGAAGCTAACCACATGACTTGGATCGTGCACGTATTTTCGAAGTTATGAAACATAAAAAATATCGTACACATCAGCCAAGGCAGGAGGGAGTACGATCCGATAAGCAACCGTTGCAACTCGCTCGATGATCTCGAAGGGGCCTACAAATCTCGGGCTCAACTTGCCTTTAACGCCGAACCGCATCACACCACGCATGGGCGTTACTTTCAGAAACACATGGTCCCCGACCAAGAATTCTAGCGGTCGTCGACGAAGATCTGTGTTGCTCTTTTGTCGACTTTGCGCGATACAGAGCCTATCTCGAACCAAGCGGACCTTTTCGACGGTCTTCTCCACCAGTTCCGGTCCTAGCACTTGTCACTCTCCGACTTCGTCCCAACATATTGGCGAACGACACTTCCTCCCGTAGAGCGCTTCATATGGAGCCATCTGAATGCTCGACTGATAACTATTGTTATACGCAAACTCTGCAAGCGGCAAATGCGTATCTCAAGTAGTCTTTAGGTCAATCGCACACAGACACAACATATCCTCTAAGATTTGATTTACCCTCTCCGTCTGGCCGTCTGTTTGGAGATGGTACGCAGGACTAAAGTTTAGTTTGGTCCCCATCGCTGCTTGTAGGCTCATCCAAAAATGCGATAGAAATCGTCCGTCTCTGTCCGAAATTATTGAGGCTGGTACCCCGTGCAGCCGAACAATCTCGTCGATGTAAATTTGTGCTAACCGATCGACGCTCCATCCTACTTTAATTGCGATAAAATGAGCCGACTTGGTCAATCTATCAACAATGACCCAAATCGTATCATTCCCCCGCAGCGTCTTCGAAAATCCCACAATAAAATCCATCGAGATATTGTCTTACTTCCACTCGGGAATGGCGATGTTCTGCAGCTCTCCGCCTGGCCTTTGGTGTTCTGCCTTTACTTATTGACACGCCATGCACTGCGACACGAATGTAGCCACGCCTTTCTTCATGTCGTGCCACCAAAAGTTTGTGCGCAAGTCCTTGTACATCTTGGTGCTTCCAGGATGTAACGAGTACTTCGCATAGTGTACCTCCGTCAGAATTTCTTTTCCGAGTTCGACAGTTTCAGGAATGTAGAGCCTTCCCTTTAGTCGCATCGTCCCGTCTCTGTCTTCCGCAAAGTCAGTCGCCCTTTCTGTTGAAATAAGCTCGTGCATCTGCTTCAGGAATGAGTCGTCCTTCTGTGTGGTCTTTATCTTGCTAAGCAGGCTCGACCCCAACTTCAACTGAGCTTGGTGCAGGTGTCGATACTCAATTCTGAGTTCGATACCCATTGCTTCAAGGTCTCGCCGTATCTCCTTATTTATGGCTAGTGTTCCCATAAACATCCTTCTAAACGCACCGGCTACCACGTTTCCCTTGCCCGGCGTATACTCGATCGTTAGCTCGTAATCTTTTATGAGTTCGAGCCGACGTCGCTGTCGTAGGTTGAGTTCTCGTTGCGTAAACAAGTATTTTAGGCTTTTATGATCTGTGTAGATTCTGCACGCCACACCATAGAGGTAGTGCCGCCAGAGCTTCAATGCAAGCACGATCGCCGCCAATTCTAGGTCGTGCATCGGATAGTTCTTCTCGTGCTGCTTCAACTGCCGTGAAGCATAGGAGATGACCTTACCTCTCGGCATGTGTCACCCCCAGTTTTCAAATTAGGGGTATTTTCGTCATTTTTTAAGTTTTATAATTTTTAGGAATTTTATTTGATTTTATATGATTTTTAGGGATTTGTTTGATTTAGTTTGAATTTTACCCAATTCGGATTTAAGTTGGAGACCCGGGTAGTCTGGACCCTAGTGGGACCCACATACTAGCTGGGCTTGGCCCACATGCCATCCTAATTAGGCTAGAAACCATAAACCCAACTCCCATGGCTTAATTAGTCATTTTAGAGGCTTAATTAGTTAATTAGAATTAAACCAAAATGAACCGAACCAAACCCGAACCGAACCCAACCTAAGTCTAATGGGTTGGAGGCTTAGTGGATCCACACCCAAACCCACTAAGCCCTCCCATGGCCGGCCACACATAGCCACCTCCCCCTCCTCTTTTCTTCACAACCAAGTAAACTCTCTCTCTCTCCATTTCTTTCTTTCTTCCAAGCTTCTTCTTCTTCAAAGGAAAATCCATTAGGTAAGCCATTAAATTTCCATTAATTCCTCTTTAGCATTTATGGCTTTCACAATAAATATAGAGGAGATAATTCTCCACATTTTGCCCATAGATTTCATAGGTTTTTCTAAAAATCTAGGTTAGAGATTTATTTGGGGGTTTTCCATTAGAGGAGTGTATATGTGTATATATATATATATATATATATATATATATATATATATATATATATATATATATATATATATATATATATGTGTATGTATTTATATTTATATGTATTTGTGTGTATGTAGAGAGTGGTGGTATTGGTGTCATGAGATGGTGGTGGTGGTGTTTGTGTGAGAGTGTGTGTGTGTGCTTGTGTGAGTGTGTGTGAGAGAGTGTGTGTGTGTTTGTGTGAGGGTGCATGTATTTATATATATATAGATATGTGTGTGTATGTATGTATTTATATATATGTAGATATGTGTGCGTGTATATGTATTTATATATATATAGATGTGTGTGTGTATATGTGTGTATATATATATATATATATATATATATATATATATATATATATATATATAGAGTGGAAGAGGAGAAGAAGGATTAGAATTAGAAGATGAAGAAGAATGAGATACTGCAGCAGCAGCAGTACCAAGCAGTAGCTGCAGCAGCAGCAGAGCAAGCAAGAGCAGCAGCAATAGCAGGCAGTAGGAGCAGCAGCAATAGCAGGCAGTAGCAGCTGCAGCAATAGCAGTAAGAACAGCAGCAGTAGCAGCTGCAGCAATAGCAGTAAGAACAGCAGAAGTAGCAGCTATGGCACAGCTACCATAGCCCCCTATATACCCCCTATAAACCCCCCCATATATATATATATATATATATATATATATATATATATATATAGGTAGATAGTTAGGAGATTAGAAGAAGAATAAGAGAAAAAGAAGAAGACTAAGAAGTTTAAGAAGAGTAGAATTAGAAGGAGAGGAGTAAGAAGAATAAGAGAATTAGAAGAAGATAAGGAGATAATAAGAAGAGAGATTAGAAGAAGAAGAATACGAAGAATTAGGAGAAGAGAATTAGAAGAATAGAAATTAGAAGGAGAAGGAGAAGAATAGGAGTTGAGAATGAATCGGATTTTGGGTGAATGGGTGAAACGGAGCTCCGAGTGTCGAAATGAGTTGAAACTTGGAGGAGACCTAGATTATATAAATTAGACTTTGCGGGTAGGCTCCCGAGTTGAAATCGGGGTTTTAGGACGACGGTATCGCGCCGTACCATTGCGTATCTTGAGATATTCAAGATATCGGCAATAGGCCGTAAGATGGACTAGATATCCTACTACCCTAGGAATCTTGGTAGGTAACGAATGTATAGGCTAGTATCCTACTACCCTAGGGAGCACGGGTCGAAATATCAAGCGTAGGTAGGCTAACTTGGTATTCACCTAGGCTAGAAATTTACCTTTGTAAAGGGTAAAATAGGATATTGGCCTACGGCCAAGATATGGGTTTAGAAGTTCAAGATAGACTTGGATATGGGTTGTAAGGGTTGGTAATGATTAGAAATAGTCGCCTAGACCTAGTCTTGACCTTGGTTGACCACGGTTGACTTTTTAGACCAAAAGTCAACTATAGGTTAACACTTTACCCAATTTAGTCCCAAATTCCATTAAACTTGGGCTGTTGACCAAAAGTCAACTATTAGTCACCATTGACCTAGGGTTGACCTAGAGTTGACCAGAGTTGACCCGTTGACCAAAAGTCAACTGTAAGTCAACTTTCGACCTAGTTTGATTCAGATTGACTTCCAATGTTCTCCCATGACCAAGGTTGACCTAACTAGACTTGTCTTGACCTAGAATGACTTAATAGGATTTAATTTGATTTGACTTTACTTCATAAACATAGTATTGATATGTCTTGTTCTCTATAGGTCCTCGAGACACTGCATTGGATCCGGTTGACATATTTTATCATCTTACAGGCGAGTACATTCTCTGATAACTTTTTTCCAATTTATGATAATTGTTATGATTCATGTACTTAGTGTTGATATACTTATTCCTGACACATGGTTCTCACGGATTGGTATTCCTGGATCTCGACGAGAGATGTTTCTCCTTCTTAGGTTGGGATGTATTGTGCAAGCTCCCTTGTAGCTCTTGCGCAATATATGGTCACTGATTCTAGAGAAGGGTAGCTCCCTTCTCATTAGAATCCCGTGCAGTGACGTGTCCTGTTTGGATCCATTCAACCAGTTGGGGTAGGAGGAGTAGTAGCGTATACCTGTGATCAGATCCATCCCGTATTCTCGAATAGTGTGAGTCATATACTGTACTTATGACTTGCCAGGCCAGTTCTTGACAGGTAACCTAAGCCGATCACAAGTTGAAACTGCTACTCACACACATTGGACATAGGGCTTGCCTTGATTTGTGTACATACCATGATTCAGTTCTACTTTCTTGTTCTAGCTCTAGCTCTACAGCTTACCATACCATGATACATATATGTACACTCCATGATTCATTGTATATGCTCTATTTACAGTCTTATAGCTTTTATTCTATCTTGAGATCTGCTATGAGATATATGTACTCGTTCCATCCTGACCGGATATGTTGAAAATATTACAGATGCTGATGAGGGGGATTGCAGTACCTACTACGGTCCGGACGACGTAGTTGGATTAGACTTGGAGAACTTGGTCCAGCAGGGCTTAGCTCCGCCTGACGAGACTTTACCTATTGCTTAGTTAGAGTAGGTCTTTTGTACTGGACCTTGTCTCCAGTTACCTTTGAGACTGTATTACATTTTGGATTGTATTAGAGACTTGGACTTGGACTTGTACATTATTTGTGTTTGGACTTGACAGGTTATATTTTATCGTCATGTTGTCTTTATCTTTCAGTCTTTACTTTATTATCTTAGAGTTATGATTGAGCACTCATATATTATCATTTGCTTGTCCTCCGTTCGGAGTTGACCATATTCTCGACAGGTTTTGATATTATATATAAACTGTTGTTTGAGTAGAAAACCTACAGCATTCCATGCCGTTTTTACGGTGAGGGCTGGGCGTTGTTACGCACACGTGCCCTTACAGCAGGTGCGGGTCGTGACACGTTTTTAGTGGTATCCCATGCAGGTCCTGAAGTCGCAATTAGTGCGATGTCGTAGCGGCACTCGTCTTAGAGTGTTGACTACGAGCCTGTGTTACACATAGGAGGTAGTAGGCTAAGAGTACTCAATCATAGTAGGATCTTTCCTTGCTTATCTTGCTTACCGTCTTTGATATTGATTTAATGCATTCTAGCTGTCCTCCTTTGATATTATCCTTCATGTGCCATATTGATATCTTCTTTTCAATCTGTCTCCAGGATGGTTATGACTCATTCTCCCGGTGAGGAGCACGGGGAGACGGAGAGGTCTGCTACTTCCGGCGGACAGGCTCCGGTCACTTTCCCTGCAGATGGGACTTCAGTAGGGGCCCTCGGGGGTACTCCTCCAGCGCTCTCGATGACTGTCCCTGGGGTCATTGCGGGTGCTCTTTCTGCAGTGCCGAGGGCTACGACGGGAGTTGTCGGGGGCGTTCTTCCTCCTTCTCCTCAGCAGGGGACTCCGCCGGTGATGGGAGCTATTCCTCTATTGCCTTCTCTGCCCACAGACATGGGGCAAATGCTCGTGTTCTTTCAGCAGGTGCAGGAGTCCCAGCGGGCCCAACACGAGGCACAGATGAGGCAGATAGAGGCCATGTGCCAGGGCATGGAGGATGCACATAGGTTGGCCCTGGCGGCGGTGGAGCGTAGGGCTCCACAGAGGGAGGTGCAGCAGCAGCAGAAGATCGGGGACATCCAGGCTTTCAAGAAGTTGGGTCCGAGGGATTTCAAGGGGACCGAGGGCATTATATATGCTGATGACTGGCTCGAGGATATCGAGCGTCAGATGAGGGCCTCCCGCCTGGCAGACGACCTGAAGGTCGAGGCGGTTGTCTTGCAGTTGTTAGATGTTGCCCGAACATGGTTTCGGAACGAGCCGGCTCTTGCAGGAGAGGGCCATACTTGGGCTGAGTTTCGGGCCCTGTTCAGAGAGAAGTTCTTTTCCCCCATAGACAAGATCGGCCTAGTGCGACAGTTTTAGAACCTGCAGCAGGGCGGTATGACTGTGGAGGAGTATACGGCGGAGTTCGGCTGGCTGAGCCGATACGCCGAGCACATGGTGAGCGACCCGGTGATCCGAACAGAGCGCTTCCGGAAGGGATGGACAAGGGATATCAAGATCCTGATCCCTTCCTTCTATGCGACATATGCAGAGGTTTATGCGGAGGCTCGGAAGGTGGAGAGAGAGTGGGGCTTGAAGCCGAAGAGGGATCGTGAGCTGTTTTTGAGGGCCAGTAGCAGCGCGGGGGCTGCTAAGCGCCCTCAGCTTCAGCATCAGTCGTTCCAGTATCATCAGCAGCAGGTGCAGGCCAGAGCATCTGTCCAGAGGGTTCAACAGCGTCCAGGGCAGGATGATCTACCGTGCCACTTCTGCAAGAAGCCCGGTCACCTCTTTGAGTTCTGCAGGAGGAGGCTGGGTTTGTGTCTCTTTTGTGGTACCGCTGGGCATCAGATGCGGGAGTGTCCTAGGAACCCCCGTGTTACTGGAGCAGCTCAGAGGGCACCTATTCCGAGGGCACCAGCTAGTGTGCCGATAGTTCAGCAGCAGGGTCCACTTCCGACCCAGCAACAGCAGTTTGTTCAGCACCGCCAGCAGAGGGGTGGTCAGGGTAGAGCCTTTGCTCTTACAGCCGAGGAGATGGAGCCTATAGCGGATGTTGTCGCAGGTTCTATTATGCTCGATTCTTTTCCAGCTTTAGCCTTGTTTGATTCTGGTGCTACGCACAGCTTTGTGTCTGTTTCTTTTGCTCTTATACACAATATCATTGCTGAGTATCTTGGTAGGACTTGCAAGATTATGACTGGAAATGGCATCATCCTAGTTAATAATGTTTGCAAGAGACGGAGAGTTTCTTTGAGAGGCTGGGAGCTGAGTACGTGTTTGCTCGTAATGCCACTTCCGAGTTACGATATGGTACTCGGTATGGACTGGTTGAGCATGCACCACGCTAGCATCGACTGCAGAGGGGGCAGGATTCTGTTCAGGCTGCCGGGAGAGCCGGAGTATGAGTTCACCAGGGGTACAGCGGAGCCAGGAGATGGATTCTGCGGAGCATTGTTGGCAGGGCCGGTGTTGCCACATCCACTTATTGCTGAGTTCTTGGATGTCTTTCCCGAGGAGCTGCCCGGGATGCCGCCAGATCGTGATGTTGAGTTTTCTATAGACCTAATACCGGGCGCTGAGCCTATCTCCCAGCACGTCTATAGAATCAACAACAGTGAGTTAGCGGAGCTGAAGAGACAGGTCGACGAGTTGGAGGACAAGGGCTTTATTCGATCTAGTTCTTCACCTTGGGGCGCGCCAGTTCTTTTCGTCCCCAAGAAGGATGGTACGGTACGTCTGTGCATTAATTACAAGGCGCTCAACAACCTTACCATCAAGAACAAGTATCCTTTGCCAAGGATTTATGACTTGTTCGACCAGTTGAGCGGGGCGAGAGTGTTCTCGAAGATTGACTTGCGTACCGGGTACCATCAGCTGAAGGTGAAGCGGGATGACATTCCGAAGACTGCATTTCGGACTCGCTATGGCCTGTATGAGTATACCGTTATGCCGTTTGGGTTGACCAACGCCCCGACGGTATTCATAAACTTGATGAACAAGGTATTTCATCAGCACCTTGACAAGTTCGTGGTGGTCTTCATTGATGACATTCTCATCTATTCGAAGACACCAGAGGAGCACGATGAGCACTTGAGGATTGTGTTGGAC
>JANAVB010036615.1:6836160-7066110 GCA_029216955.1 Iris pallida
TACCTTTGTAAAGGGTAAAATAGGATATTGGCCTACGGCCAAGATACGGATTTAGAAGTCCAAGATAGACTTGGATATGGGTTGTAAGGGTTGGTAATGATTAGAAATAGTCGCCTAGACCTAGTCTTGACCTTGGTTGACCACGGTTGACTTTTAGACCAAAAGTTAACTATGGGTCAACACTTTACCCAATTTAGTCCCAAATTCCATTAAACTTGGGCTGTTGACCAAAAGTCAACTATTAGTCACCATCGACCTAGGGTTGACCTAGAGTTGACCAGAGTTGACCCGTTGACCAAAAGTCAACTGTAAGTCAACTTTCGACCTAGTTTGATTCGGATTGACTTTCAATGTTCTCCCATGACCAAGGTTGACCTAACTAGACTTGTCTTGACCTAGAATGACTTAATAGGATTTAATTTGATTTGACTTTACTTCCTAAACATAGTATTGATACGTCTTGTTCTCTATAGGTCCTCGAGACACTGCATTGGATTCGGTTGACATATTTTATCATCTTACAGGCGAGTACATTCTCTGATAACTTTTTTCCAATTTATGATAACTGTTATGATTCATGTACTTAGTGTTGATATGCTTATTTCTGACACATGGTTCTTACGGATTGGTATTTCTGGATCTCGACGAGAGATGTTTCTCCTTCTTAGGTTGGGATGTATTGTGCAAGCTCCCTTGTAGCTCTTGCGCAATATGTGGTCACTGATTCTAGAGAATGGTAGCTCACTTCTCATTAGAATCCCGTGTAGTGACGTGTCCTGTTTGGATCCATTCTACCAGTTGGGGTAGGGGGAGTAGTAGCGTATGTCTGTGATCAGATCCATCCTGCATTCCCGAACAGTGTGAGTCATATACATCACTTATGACTTGCCAGGCCAGTTCTTGACAGGTACCCAAGCCGATCACAAGTTGAAACTGCTACTCACACACATTGGACATATGGCTTGCCTTGATTTGTGTACATACCATGATTCAGTTCTACTTTCTTGTTCTAGCTCTAGCTCTACAGCTTACCATACCATGATACATATATGTACACTCCATGATTTATTGTATATGCTCTATTTACAGTCTTATAGCTTTTATTCTATCTTGAGATCTGTTATGAGATATATGTACTCATTCCATCCTGACCTGATATGTTAAAAATATTATAGATGCTGATGAGGGGGATTGCAGTACCTACTACGGTCCGGACGACGTCGTGGGCTAATTAGACTTGGAGTCCTTGGTCCAGCAGGGCTTAGCTCCACCTGACGAGACTTTACCTATTGCTTAGTTAGAGTAGGTCTTTTGTACTGGACCTTGTCTCCAGTTACTTTTGAGACTGTATTACATTTTGGATTGTATTAGAGACTTGGACTTGGACTTGTATATTATTTGTGTTTGGACTTGACAGGTTATATTTTATCGTCATGTTGTCTTTATCTTTCAGTCTTTACTTTATTATCTTAGAGTTGTGATTGAGCACTCATATATTATCATTTGCTTGTCCTCCGTTCGGAGTTGACCATATTCTCGATAGATTTTGATATTATATATAAACTGTTGTTAGAGTAGAAAACCTACAGCGTTCCACGCCGTTTTTACGGTGAGGGCTGGGCGTTGTTACGCACACATGCCCTTACAGCGGGTGCGGGTCATGACATCATGAGTACGCATCCGAGGCCAGTTTCCGATGCGTTGCTGAATATCTGAAAGCCTTCTGGACTGTCTGGAAGTGCAAAAATTGGAACTGAGACGAGCCGTTGCTTCAACTCTTGAAAGCTGGATTCACAGTCGTCACTCCATTCAAATACTACTCCCTTCTGGGTGAGGCGAGCCAGAGGCGACGCTAGTTTTGAAAAGCTTCGCACGAATCTTCGATAGTATCCCGCTAAGTCCAGGAAACTCCGAATATCGCTAGCCGAGGCAGGTCGTTTTCAATCTACCATTGCTTCAATCTTCTTTGGGTCCATCGCGACACCTTCGGCAGAGATTACATGTCCGAGGAATATCACGCTACTCATCCAGAACTCGCATTTACTCTACTTGGCATATAATTTATTTTTATGCAGAATCTGTAGTACCGTCTTCAAGTATTTTGCATGCTCTTCTCGGTCCCTTGAGTAGATAAGGATATCGTCGATGAATACGACTACGAATTTATCGATTTGGGGTCGAAAGACTCGGTTCATCAAATCCATGAAAGCGACTGGGGCATTCGTCAAACCGAACGACATGACCAGCAATTCGTAATGACCATATCGAGTACGAAAGGCAGACTTCGATACATCGTCAGACTGGATCTTCAACTGATGATAGCCAGAACGAAGATCGATTTTTGAAAATATTGCCGCATCTTGCAGTTGGTCAAACAAGTCATCGATTCGTGGCAAAGGATACTTGTTCCGCACGGTCGCCTTACTGAGTTTCGGATAGTCGATGCATAGCCGCATCGACCCATCCTTCTTCTTCACGAACAGTACGGGAGCTCCCCACGGAGAGACGCTAGGGCGAATAAATCCATGGTCTAGCAACTCTTATAATTGCACCTTTAGCTCCTTCAATTCTGCTGGAGCCATTCGGTAAGGCACCTTTGATATCGGCCGCGTATTCGGAAAGGTGTCGATGCTGAATTCTATTTCTCGATCCGACGGCATCCCGGGCATCTCGTCAGGAAAAACGTCGAGAAAATCTGCCACAACATCAGTCTGTATTGTAATTGTATTATCCTTTTGCGTGTCTCGAACTGATGCCAAGTATTCCGTGCAGCCGGAATGCAGCATACGCCTTGCCGATATTGTCGATACCATCATTGCCGTCTTCGAGACCGTACCGCACGAATATGAGAACTCTGTCTCGCCAGGAAGACGAAACACCACTCTCTTCTCCGCGCACTCGATCGTTGCATGACAAGCGCCCAACCAATCCATGCCCAGGATTATGTCGTACTCTTTGATGTCTAGTACGACGGCATCCAAGGATAGAGTTCTTCCTCCGATGCAAATATGGCCATCCTTACAAATAAAGTTCGCAGGCATATCGACTCCCGACGGAGTGCTAACGCTAATATTCATATCTAGTGATTGCATGATTATTTTATTTTCTTTCGCATAATCAGTAGATATAAAGCTATACGTCGTACCCGAAACGAATAGTACTCGAGCATGTATATTTTTGTAGAGTAATATACCTGTTATAACAGTATCGGACGTGAATGCCTTGTCCCGAGTTAAGGCATAAACTCGGCCTTGAGCTCCGTGGCGTTGATTCTGCGGGTTGACGGGTACCGTATTTTTGGACAGAATGTAACTATATGGCCTATCTCGCCACACTTGTAGCAGGATCTCGTGACGCAATCGGTGCTTCGGTGCCCACGCTTGTTGCAACTGTGCAGTGTTGACTGCCATAGCCTCAGTCATCAAACCTGTTCGGATGTTTTGATACTTCCGATCCCCCGGCGTCGTTAGGACGCTTGTTGAAGTGGTTACGGATGCCTCTATGCGACATACGGCCAAAGATACGCTCACTATCGAGAGCGGTATTATAGGATTCACGGTATCTTCGGCACCTTTGATTCATGACGTCCCTTCGCAGTTCGTTATTTAGGCCTTGTTGGAAGCGTTCACACCATATTTCTTTGTTGGGCAGGTAGGCGCCGGCAAACTTTGCCAGCTTTAAGAAGCTCGAGTCATAATCGTCAACAGGCATGTTTCCCTGTCGCAGCATCATGAACTCGTCTTCTTTTTGACGACGGACGGCGCGAGGAACGTACTATTCGAGGAAAGCTTCCATGAATATTTTCCAGGAAATCGTGGCGTCTGTATCGACTTCGTAGATTTCCTGCTTCCTAGCTGCCCACCAGTCGTAAGCCCTCAGTTGCAGCTGTAACGCTGCACAAGTTACCTTCTGGGACCCTTCAATGCTAAGCAGATTAAATAGGTGCCATCCCACGATCACATCAGGCTCTGCTCGATCGTTGAATTTAGGTGGATTCATCTTGTGAAACTCCTTTGCCTTGAATAAGGAAGAAGAATTTATCATTTGCGGTTGAGCTTCTTCTTTCTCGTCTTCTTCTTGATCACCTTGCTTCTCCTCGGGTAGCTCGTCTGTTGCCTTGGTATTACCCGCCATCTTGCTCACTATTTGAGTCAGGGTGTTCATCTGCTTCTGTTGCGCATCAAATTAGGCTTTGAATTGCATTTGAAGCTGTTGCTGCTGCAGTTCCATCAACTGTAGCATTTTTTCCATTGTCGTCTCGCTAGGGCCAGCACTCTTTGTTCTCGACGTACCATCCACGATTTGGGTTGTTGTGCCGGGATTTTTCTTATCTCACTTAGTCATTCCTACAAAACAGTATAAACCCGTTAGTATTTTTCAAAAATATCTACGGGCTTACCTGTATGGAACTTGTATTTCACGCAGCATGTCGACAAGCATTCAATCGAGCCATCGCAACGAACATTCCAACAATGAAACATCTTTCAAAAATCCGAGGAAACATAATTGTGCTCTGATACCAATTTGTCACGTCTCGAGTCGACAAACCGTTCGTCCCCGGTGTTATTTTGCCGATTCGATCGTCCTCGCTAAGACGTGATGTCGTACGAGTCTGGAATTGCACTCGTACAAGGCAAGAACGTTACGTTGCTTTTTGTATTAATACGCCAAGTTGAAACTTCATAAATTACATCAGAATATAAGACGCAGTATAGGAAGATAGAAATGCTTTTCATTCATAGCTTACAACGAAGTGCAAGTCGTAATTACATTGGATGCCATTGCGGCTATATTGATTGAAAACAGAAAGAAATATACTCGACAAGTTGCCTGAACTAACGCTTGTCGTCCCATACATTCGCCCCTTTATACATAAGCCGTCGATTGAAATGGCTTCAAAATACTTCAGTATAGGAAGAGCTCCAAAACGCCTCTCCGTACTTCAGCTTCAGTTTAGTTGAGAGCGCCCGCCGCACCTGGAGAAATTAGGGGATGGGATTAGCACACTTGCTAAGTGGACGAGACGAACCCACTCGTCTAAACCGACTCTAATTGTTAAGGTAGGCATGTTTTAGAGTTGACTTTCTATTTAGAACTAAATGAATTCAGTTCATATCGATAGCCATCTTTGAATAATAAAGCATACCGTAAACATAGCAATTTTATCGTATTTCTTACCACGGCCGTGCTCATCCCTGCATAAAAACAGAGATAATACAAATTACCTGCATAAGACAATAGGTGAGCATGCTACTATCTTATATGCGCGGTCATTGATGTTACACATCACGTGGGACTATCTCAATGGCATTTCGGTCCGTTCAGTCTAGGTTACAAGCCTGACTGACGGTTCCGCAATGCATCAGTGCCGAAGCACGATTATTCATTTCCCCTAGGTCAATTCGATTCCGATGCCCCGGATACCGATTCAGGAAAATCAACTTGTGCACAAGCTGTCCATGACCATGCCAATACGTGAACAGTTTAATATATGTAAGCAGTTTTGTATAGCGCGGACAGTATTGAACGACATTATCATTTCTCCCAACTCATGTAACGATTCATTTTTCCCAAGCCGTACTCCCGATTTAGCATCCCGTGGGCACCAAATTGTCTGAGGCATCATAACCCATAATCGATGTTTCGTATTATTTTGCAGCATGTGAAATAGTCTATCTTTTTACTAGAACCTTAAACTTTCTGGTTTATGTGGTAAACTTGTATTTTTCAGAGTAGATTACTCTAAATAGATACGTTTTTCCCGAGTTCTTGACCTTAGTTGATTGGCATGCAATTAACTTGGCATCGTTCGATTTGAATGAATTTGAGGCAAGGAATTAGTTTGCGGGACAGAGTAGAAAAGAAGGAGCCGAATCACCCACCGATTACTTTGCTCGTGCCGATCGTCTAAGTGCTTCGCAACGTCAAGCTTTAGTTACGCGAGCTCCTGCAATGGCACCAACACTTTGTTAGAATTTATTCTTTTTCCCTTGCTTCGAAATTTGTAATTGCATCCAGAAAAGTGACGGAAAGTACTTCATCAAATCCCAGCGGCAAACGCTCCAAAAAAATCATACAGCGGTCTGGTCCCGTCGAAAGGACTCTTATATAGAGCTCACTCGCCGAGACGCAGTCCGCTGCATCTAGGACTTATTCCAACAGAAGTCGTTCCATTAGTTGGATCGATTCTCGTAACGTCCGTCCAAATCGATTTGATTGATACCGCAAGGTGTTATCATTTACCAAGCTTAACGATCGAGTCAGATGGCCATCTAAGTTTTTGACAGATCTGACTCGGCGCAAGCATATTATGAAGTCCGTCGCCTATCGAAAGCGGGGCGCTACATCGAGGACTCGAAGAAAGTCGCGTGTGCTCAACTTCTACTTCGAATGAACGTGCACGATTGGTGGGCTGTGCAGAAGCGGGCTATTCGACGTGAAGACGAGACGGCGGTGATCTCATGTGCCACATTCAGAAATGCGTTCGAGACGGAATATCTTTCTGCAGCCGTGCGACAGGAGAAAGAAAACGAGTTTATGCAGTTGAGGCAAGGGAATATGACTGTACGACAGTATGCGGCTGAATTCAACAAACTGGCCAAGTTTGCTGGAGACTATCTACCTACCACTGCAAGTCGAGCTCGACGATTCGAAGTGGGCCTGCGTTCCACTATCCGTGCTCATGTCTCGGTGCCCGAATACAAAACCATGGACGAGGCACTCAACTATACCCTCCGTCTGGAGTCCGAGTATCCTCCTGCTACTACTGGCGCTGTTCACTTTCATAACAAATGCCATAGTAATGCGGGAGGCAACAACGCATACAAGCGTCAAAATCGCGGCAACGGAGACGGCAACAGACAAAGGATCGGATGGTCTGCGATTTCTGCCACAAGAAGGGGCACTTGGTCACCGAGTACAGATTGAAGCACGGGGAATGTTTCGTGTGCGGCAAAACAAATCACGTCGCAAAGAACTGCCCGGAAGCTAGGCCGAACCAACGCCCCCAACAACACCATCAGAACCGAGGCCAAGCACCTCGGGCTCCACCGACCGCACAACAGAATGGCTAAGACCGTCGCCCCAATTCTCAGGGTCGCGTCTATGCCATGACTCGAGGCGAAGCGTTCGCTTCTAATACAGTCGTGACAGGTATACTATAATTCAATAATAAACCTGCTCGTATATTGTTTGATTCAGGTGCCATGCATAGTTTTATATCGGTGAACTTTGCCACCGAGCACAAATTTTCTCTGACACCGCTGGGCCCCGATCTCACTGTTAACGTACCATCAGGCATGCCACTACTTGCAAATTTAGTCTATGGAGACGGAATCATCTGTATAGGTGGTCAAAAGATCAGTCTCGATGCGATAGTTCTAGATATTAAGGACTACGACATCGTTCTGGGGATGGATTGGCTCGGTCCGTACAACGCAACCATAGACTGCGCTGAAAAGAGGGTCACATTCCGCATACCTGGAGTACCTGAATTCTGCTACTCGTGTGGTGAGGTGTCGCCGACCTACATGGTGGTCTCCACAATATCTGCTCGACGGATGCTGCATTCCGGGTACGAAGGCTATCTAGCTTCCGTTCAAGACATGCGACATGATGGTGCAAACACGGGTCAGACCAACGTTGTGGCAGAATTCCCAGATGTATTCCCGGATGAACTGCCCGACATGCCGCCCGATCGAGAGATTGAGTTCACTATCGATACATTCCCCGATACCCGACCGATCTCGAAAGTCCCGTACAGATTGGCCCCTGCAGAGCTAAAAGAACTCAAAGTACAGTTGCAAGAGTTGCTCGACAAGGGATTCATTCGACCCAGCGTCTCGCCATAGGGAGCGCCCGTGTTGTTCGTCAAGAAAAAGGATGGCTCTCTGCGTCTTTGTATTGACTACCGCGAGCTGAATAAAGCCACCGTCCGGAACAAATATCCCCTACCCTGCATAGACGACCTATTTGATCAGCTGCAAGGAGCCACGGTGTTCTCTAAAATTGATCTACGTTCGGGTTACCTTCAACTCAAGATCAAGTCAGACGATTTGCCGAAGTCTGCCTTTCGCACTCGATACGGCCATTACGAGTTTCTGGTAATGCCGTTCAGCCTAACGAACGCCCCTGCTGCCATCATGGATTTGATGAATCAGGTGTTCCGACCATTCCTCGACAAGTTTGTAGTAGTCTTTATCGACGACATACTCGTCTACTCGAAGAGTAAGCAGCAACATACTGAACATATATGGACCGTGCTTCAGACCCTTCGAGAAAATCAGTTGTATGCAAAGCGAAGCAAATGTGAATTTTGGCTGAGTAGCGTCGCATTCCTCAGACACATTATTTCAACTGAAGGTATTGTGGTCGACCCAAAAAAAGTTGAAGCCATTGTCGATTGGAAGCGGCCAACGTCCGTCACCGAGATTCAAAGTTTCCTTGGCTTAGCGGGATACTACCGATGCTTCTTGAAAGACTTCGCGAAGATCGCATCGCCTCTGACTCACCTTACCCAGAAATGAGTCGCATTCGAATGGTCACACGATTGTGAAGCTTCATTCTAAGAATTAAAGCGACGGCTCATCTCGGCCCCGATACTCGCACTTCCAGAAGGGTCTGAGGGTTTCCAGATATTCAGCGACGTATCCGGTCAGGGCTTGGGGTGTGTGCTGATGCAGTGGAATAAGGTGATATCTTTTGCTTCCCGACAGCTAAAGCCGTACGAGAAGAACTAACCTACTCATGACATGGAGTTAGCGACGATTGTGTTCGCGTTGAAATTGTGGCGTCACTATATTTATGGCATGGCGTGCACGATCTATACCGATCACAAGAGCCTCAAGTATCTATTCACGCAGAAGGAACTGAACTTGCGGCAAAGGAGTTGGCTTGAACTGATCAAGGATTACGACTTGACTATCGACTATACGCAGAAAAGGGAAAATATTGTGGCGGATGCTCTGAGTCGGAGGTATATTGCCTCGCTATCCATCGACCGCAGACTGCTACGCAACCTAGAAGAGATGGGCATCGAACTCCGAGTCCGATTCCGAAATGTGCAGCTGGCAAAATTGCAGTTAGAGCCGAGTTTGCAAGAAAAGATCAGGACCGCTCAGAAGGACGATCCGTACCTAAAGAAAATGTGAGAGCTAATCTCGACGGGCAGGACGACTGACTTTACGGAAGACGAAACCGGCATGCTTCGATTGAAGGGTAGGCTATGCATTCCGGACGATACAGAACTCAGAAAGGAGATACTATCGGAGGCGCACTATACGAAGTACACCTTGCATCCCGGTGGCACGAAGATGTACAAGGACCTCCGTATGAACTTCTGGTGGCACGGAATGAAAAGAGATGTGGCACTCTTCATGTCGCAATGCATGGCCTGTCAGCAGGTTAAGGCTGAGCATCAGAGACCAGACGGGAAGATGCAGAATCTGGCGATTCTGGAATGGAAGTGGCAGCACGTGTGCATGGATTTTATTGTTGTTCTGCCGAAGACACCGCGGAGAAATGATGCCATCTGGGTCATCGTCGATCGATTAACCAAGTCAGCGCACTTCATTGCCATCAAAGTTACTTGGAGTGTTGATCGCCTGGCGCAGATATATCTTGATGAGATAGTACGGCTGCACGGAGTTCCAGTATCCATCGTCTCTGATCGGGATTTACGGTTTATGTCGTGATTCTGGAGTAGCCTTCAGTCGGCGCTGGGTACCTAGTTGCAGTTCAGCTCAGCTTACCATCCTCAGACCGACGGCAAAACGGAGCACGTCAATCAGATTCTCGAAGACATGCTACGACTCTGCGTAATTAACTTCAAATCAAGCTGGGACAATCAACTACCTTTGGTCGAATTTGCATACAACAATAGCTATCAATCCAGCATCCAAATGGCGCCGTATGAAGCCTTGTACGGACAAAAGTGTCGATCATCCATTTGCTGGAACGAAGTCGAAGAGCGGCAGATTCTTGGCCCGAAACTGGTGGAACAGACCGTGCAGAAAATTCGGCTCATTCGGGAAAGATTAAAGAGTGTGCAGAGTCGTCAGAAAAGCTATGCGGACATTCATCGTCGACCCCCTCAAATTTCAAGAAGGCGACCACGTATTTCTCAAAGTGTCGCCCATGCGGGGAGTTACTCGGTTCGGCGCGAAAGAAAAATTGAGTCCGAGATTCGTTGGGTCGTTCGAAATACTCGAGCGGATCGCCCCAGTGGCCTATAAAATTGCCCTACCGCCGGCGCTTGAAGGTGTAAATGTCTTCCACGTCTCTCAACTGCAGAAGTACGTGCACGACCCGAGCCACGTGGTAGATTTTGGCCAGCTGGAGCTAAAGTCCGACTTATCCTACATTGAAGAGCCAGTTCAAATCTTAGAACGCAAGGATAAGCTGCTGCAAAATCGAGCGATCCCTCTCGTCCGAGTCCTCTGGAGGAACCATTCGGTCGAAGAGTCGACGTGGGAGCTTTAATCGAAAATAAAGGAGAAATTTCCTTCATTGTTCTCGTAGAGGTAGGTTCTATCCTTAAGTTTCGAGGACGAAACTTTTTATTAGTTGGTTATGGTGTAGTGCCCCGTCCCTACATTGTGCCCCGTTTCTATCCACGGGGTGCGCAAGAAAGGAACACTGTCGCAATCAATTCGGTCGGGACCGATAGGTCAGAATCGGCCGAGTCGATCGAACGGGAACGGTTGAATTAAGATCCGTTCCATGTTATGGAATGGCTTCTTCGGAATCAAGTCCCATATTCAACGGGTTGCGCCTCGAGGATTGGCTTTGCGGCTGAGTCGGGAGAGACCTCTCGTTGCTCTGATTTTCATGTCGTACTTGATTTGGCTTTGGCTTTGGTTTCGTGAATGCATTTTTCGTGAATGTTTTCCGAATGGGTTTTCGTGACTTGCGTTTTCGAGCTTCGCATTCATATCGAAATTCCTTGAATTATACAGTATTCTAATCAGTTGCTTATGCAATTGCAGGTGATCGCGTAGACGACGTCAGCGCAGCCAATCAGTCGTTCGCTTGAAGCAAGGCTAAGGCGAGTGGCTGACCTCCTTCGCCTCATCCCTCTATTTCAAAATCAATATGAAGTTAAATGAATGCTTGTCATAATAGTGTAGCATCAAAGAAATCGTGGCACGATTCTTCACGAAATACTTGCTATCGAACTGCTGGTATTGAAAATGGGAAACGTATTTTCTTATGCAAATCCACTTAGCCTATACAAAACAATGAATGAATCGATTAACGTTTATCGCAACGATACGGCTAAGTAAGCAAATCGACTAAGTTCAAAAGAAAATGGTCATTGGACAACTTGTCGACAAGGTAAAGTTTCTTCGAACGGTTGCCTAGGCCAAGGGACCGATTCGGCCTGGGAGGAACGAGTATAGCAAGCGCCAGCCTTTCATCGGTGCGAGTTATGCAGGAACTTTCACACAGGGCTCGCTACCCGACGCGAAAGGGTCGTCGTCTAACCCAGCTATAGTCCGTGATGGCTTGACATTGCCAGTGGCCTTCACATCCTTTCACAGCTTAACAAATACACGGGACATGGGATGAATATGATAGTTGCTTAATGTTATACAATTTCATTGCTTGCCTCAAAATATGTTAACTTGTAAATCGAGCAGGATGGTTAGAAAGATCACAGAAATAACTAGCTGACATGTTTACGAAACTTCTTGAATCAAATGCAGAGCTTAGATTTTAATTAGCTATTCGCCAGTACATGTGATCGTACTGATCCTCGCTCTTTGCAGGTCCCGCGAACCAGGAAGGACGTGCCAACTAGCTCGACGACGTTCGTGACTTTTGAAGCTTCAGCCGCACGTCGAAGACTTGTCCTGTACTCCACTTTTGAAGACTCTCAACGGTCCAAGGAAAATGACTCAGTGTCCCTCCATGCCAGGTCACTGGAGTTCTTTGTTGTATATTGAGGGGTGTGTGCAATGTATGGAACGGCTATCTCATCGGCACTCTTTTGTAACCGAGTCATGTTGTAGCCCGTGCATGAGTCTTGTACTGGAGTCTGTAATAGATGTTCCTAATCAATAAAGATCAAAGTTTCCTTTACTTAATGTGTGATTCAATTTGTCTGCGTACTCTCTTAGATCTCGTGTCTCGGATTACCATATGACTATGCCTTGTGCGATCATAAATTAGGTTCGCACGACATCACGCCCGGGGGACGACTATCGATTCGACGGAATCAGGGCGTGACAGCCGGGGCTGGGGCTGAGGACTGGGTCATCTGACCATGGGACCGCTTCCGTCCTCCAGTTCTGTCCACTATTCTCTGGGAGGTATACTCATGCCTCCTAACTGTGCACAAAACAACATCAAAAGTCTGATGCTCAAACTGCTCCACTGCTAGAATGATCTCTAGGTGGAGTCCCTGCTGGAACCGCTGCGCTCGGTCGAACTCGGTTGCCACTAAGGTGGGAGCAAATCGACTCAGTCTTGAAAACTCGGCCGTACATCCATCGACCGTCCTGCTCATCTGCCTGAGATTGGTGAACCTCGTCTGTAGGTCGTGCCGAGCTACAACATCGAAGTACTTGATCTGAAACTTGTCACTAAATATCGTCCATGGAACAGGCGTCGCCAATCCAACTGCTATCATCGCCCACCAGGTGCGGGCTAGGTCCAATAACTATAGGCGCACCACAGCTACCTTCTCTCATTCTGGAGTCTTGGCTGCTTCCAAGATAATCTCGATGTCCTGGAGCCACGCATCAGCTGCAATAGCGTCTTCACTACCGTCGAAGAAGGGAGGGTTAAGGCGCTTGAAACTGCTAGCCGCATTGTTTCCTTGATAACCAACACAGCCCATGGCATCTTGTACTGCCTGGTGCATGGCATCGCCCCGACGATCTTGAGATGCAAGCAATTCCCTGATGAGACCCACCAGGTTCCATCGTCAGGCTCTGCAGGCTGGACTGGCTGAACTGGTGGCTCTTGACCCCCGGTAGGCATGACTTTGGAGGCTGCCCCTGAGTGCTGGGCTTGATCTCCAGGTTGCTGCTGGTTCACTGGAGGTGCTCCGCCTTGCTGATCGGTAGGACCAGGAACAATGTCGCTGAAAAAACGATATAGGGAACAATAAGGAAGGACCATGATAGATCGAGGATATAGACATATGATCAGGTCAAGATTTCAGAAAGATTAAAAGACAGGAGTAGAGATCAAGGGTGAGTGCTGATTGAGACATCTATTCAGTGAAACCCTCACCCATCTTGATTTACAAGACCTGCATGGGCCACCACTTAAACTGTGTCACGCCCCAGAACCAGAATACTGGAGAGCGGGGGACAGACACAGCCAACTACGTATATTAAAGTGAATCCCACCTCGTAATACGGTCACGGCTGTCCAGATGCATGAGGGTTTACTAAAAGCCATTACTCTCTTAAGGTCAAGAACAAGCCTAGTGTCTCAATCTCAAGCAAGCAAGTAAATGTAACAAGATGGTAGATCATCAGACATACAAAGTAAGGTGTCCCATACATTACATAATCAGATGATCATGAAGCTAGTCATACAAAATACGAAGACTAGCAAGAGTTTAAGTCATACATGATCAACCCTAGGATTTGTCAATCATGTTATAGCCCGTAGGCAGACAGTAAGTAAAGTTGCAAATGAGCTAACACTTGCTCGACGGCTAAACGCCTCAAAAGAATATTTTACAAGGGAGTGGGAGAGCAAAATAAGAACCCACTCATTGCCAGGGTTGTGCCTAGTGGTCACCATCTAGCAGAAAGGCTGGGAGATCCTCGAAAGCTGCTCCAAAATCTGGCCATACAAAACCAGCTGGGTAAGACCCCAGAAAGAGGAAGTGCTACAAGGAGGCTTCACTTAAGAACTAAAACCAGCATATTAGAACATAAAATCATAGTTGAAATAACATAAGACATGGGTTAGAGAAGACAGGGTGATAAACGATAAGATGACTAAAGGACTATTCCGGTAACCAAGTTACAACCCGTAAATCTTAGCTATTGTTGTGTTTTGAGCACAAGACGGCCATGAATTTTGGCACGAAAGATGTAGCAGTGTGCTTTGACCAGTATATTAGCCATGTCGTGGGAGGCCTAGCCATAGTTCAGTCCGAACTAGGAAAACCAAGTCGAGTTGTGAAATAACGCATTTAAAATATTTTATTTAGATATTATTTTATATATTGATTTTTAGATGATCCGGGTTGTCCAAACCAGTCCGAATTGGGTTCGAACCAATTTAAGCCCATGTGAGCATGTAGTGTGACCAAATGTGGCCATGTAGGCATATTTTATGTATATATAAATATTTTCTAAATTATTTTAGAATTTTATGTGCAATTTCTAATTATTTAATTATTCGTACTATTATTGGTATTTTATTATTAAATAATATCGTGCAATATTTGTACAAATTTTTGGACCCGGATAAGGGTGTGCGGTATAAATTCACCCATTGGAAAGATTTTATTAATTTATTATTATTAAAATTTATTTTTCGAAGATTTAATAAACATGATTATTCTATAGAGATATTATTATTATTATTTAGTTGATTTATTGTGATTTGAATTTTATATATATGTAGATATGTTTAAATATATTAAATAATTGGGTAGATAATATTTAATTTGGTATTTAAATTTTTAAATAAGATTTATGAATATATGCATATATATACATGGTTATAAATATATAGAAAAGGTTTAAAAAGAATAAGAAAAAGAAAAGAAAAGAAAAAAAAAATCAAAACCACCCACCCACTTAAGTGGGCGGGCCCCTCTTCTCCCCCACAAGCTGCTACAAGCAGCACCAACGTGAAACCCAACCCGTGAGCACATGTAAAGCCTTATTAGAATCTTATTGGAATTAGGTTTTGACAAAACTTGTTATATATATATATATATATATATATATATATATATATATATATATATATATATATATATCTTCCTCCACGAACCTCAAAACCCTAGACTTCCAAAACGAAAATTGCAATAGAACATACCCTCTTCGCCTAGGAGTTCGTTTCACCAGCGACAGAGTTTTGTGCACGACGAACGGAGCATCGAAAGTCAGCCCCTCGTCATCCACGGAGCAGTTTTCCCACTCAAGGTACCCTACTTTCCGACGACGTAACTTTTTACTCGTAGCACCGATTTTCGATCCGTAAGATTTTCTGGAAAGTAGACTTGACCCTCTTCGAGATCCTCCAGGTGGATTTTGACATGGCCATCCAACTTGCTCGAAAAATTGAGGCAAATTTGGAGAAAAACCACTTTTCTGGAATATTAAGAATTATTTTAAAACACCAAATTGTTGGCAACTTTTCTATCTGTACAATAGGATTTTGTAAAAACTAATTGAAGTCAGAGAATAATAACATAACCGAGATTGTAACGCACCTTCTGGATTCATTTTTTATCTAGTGTGTAAAAAGTTACACGTTGTTCAAGTTTCACGAAAAATTATAATTTTTGTTTTCAAAAAGTGGAAAAACACCCGATACGGCGTGCGCCCCGACAAACCGGGCAACGTGGTCACGCACTATATGCATCGAATGGCACGTATGGATGTTGTCGACGTGTGGGAACTGACGGAACCCGATTTCGTTGCATGTGCGCGACGAAATCAGTGCGTATCCGTCGAGATACCCCGTATCGACCCTTTGCAAATTAAGTCATAACTTTGTGCACACTCATCAATTCGCGACGAAACTTGCGCCATTGGACTCAAAATATTTTTTCGGTCTTGTGAGCCAAGTGGTCCGATTCTGAGACAGTTGATCGGGACGCTATTTTGGTGGGCCTACAATCCCACTCAACGGGCGATTTTGTGCACGGCCCACCGGAATCCAAAATTGGACATACCGTTGGGTTCGTCTCATCAAAACAAATTTGTAGACATGTAGTTTGACGACTTTAGAGACTGTAGGTTCTGGCGTGCATTTTGGTGCAAAGTGGGTCCAACGGCGGACATCGATTTGACCCGAAATTATGATTTTGCCCCTGTTCCAAACTTTAACTTTTGGACAGACGTTTCTTAGACATATCTTATATTCTAAACTCGTTCGTGATGTTTGTTGCAGCATCCGGAGTCATGTGCGGGATTTGGCTTTTCTTGCTTTGTTTATTTGCCGGTTCGAGCTACTGGATTATTCTTTTTTGCACATAACCTCAGGCAAGACACCTTGCCTTTACTGTTTAATTTCTTGCTCAATATCATGCATGCTTTTTCTTTATGTTGTTCTTTTAAAACTATATATAGATGAAAATTATTATACTTTATGCAATTGGCTTAGAGTTAAGGGACCACCATTTTAGTGCATCTCATAAACTGTCACGATGTGCCACGGATTGTGTGTGAGTTGTGAGTCACATATAGATGCGAACTTACGTGCTGACTGATCATTGGTGCGTACAGGCCGTGCGTTAGGATATAACTGCTAATAGATTTGCGTAGAAGACTTGGCAGTTATTAAGGATTAAACAGTGTCGTGGAGTCGACACATGTATAGTATCATTGGGAGGAGGGGACAATTATTAGCGTTGGGGCTACATTTATTTTTTACACACATTTTGGGCCGAGGGTGACTCTTATGAGCACTACCTTCTGCCCAGGGCCGATAGTGTCTCGGATGAGCGCTACTTGACGGTCACTCTCTATTACTTGCTTGCGTGAATCCGTTACAGCCCCTGCGTAGAACATTGTCATCAAAATGCATATCACATAGGATGGTTAGGAACCTTTACTCATGCATACTTTTCTGTTGAGCTTTATTATTCAGTTTATTGGCATGATATTATGTCTCTTGTTACGTCCCTCTGAGGACCTGGTTATCTCGCCAGGTGTGTGCTCTTGTCTTTCGCAGGTATTCTAGCTCTAGCCGTGATCATTGCTATTTCTTCGAGGATGATTGCACTTGGATCGTCTTCGCTTCGCTCGCCAAACTCATTTCATTTCCATGTATTTCTTTCCTTGCTTATTGGTAGTGGATTTGTCTCCGCCCAACATATTGTATAAAGACTTTTCATAGTTGGTATTATGATATCTTTATTTTTCCTTTATTTTGTGGATGAGATTAGTCGTTATGGTTTCTACTATATATTACAGCTTATGTATGCATACGAGGTTTCCATATATTGGGGTATACTTAGTATGTATACAGCTGGCATGTCTACGTTCCTAGTCCAACGTTTTTTGGGACTGGGGTGTTACATGTTTTTGTGGTGGCCCATGCAGGTCAAGTTTGTCACTTCGGTTACGTTACTGTACCGATGTGAGCCTGCAACATAGGATTAGAATCTAGGAATCTCATCCATACAACTTGACCTTTTTTCCTTGGCTTCAAATTTCGAACTCTCGTCCGACTTCCTTGAATTGCATCTTGCTTGATTCCTTTCTACCGTTGATTCTTATTTTCGTACTTAGTGTCAACTAGGAAGTTGACTACACTAGTATATGCTCATAGGTCAAACACATATGGCTAGAATGGTTATATTGGCAATTGGAATACATTCAAGACTCTAGTTGAGTTAAAAAGGCTTTTTATTGTGATTTAATGATTAGTAATTGGTAAAGTAGGATATTACCACGGAAAGTTTTAACCTTGAGATTTCTAAATAGTAAACACTAGAGGATTTATAGAATTTCATACTTGGTTTAAGAAATTGATTGATTTTCAAGATTTGATATTTATGATTTATTGGGTTATAGTTATACATCCTTGCACAAGTATAAAATTGATTTGCTTTTCGAGTTGTGATATTTATGAGTTTTGGGTGATAGATATACATCTTTGAACAAATATAAAATTTATTTGATTTTCGAGTTTTGATGTTTATGATTTATTGGATTATGGTTATACACCTGTGAACGGTTATAAATTTGGTTTGAAAATGATCTTAGCTTTTCAAAATGGCCGTAGGAATTATTTAAACTGAGTTGTACAACTTGCGATTTTTGTATTTAGTAAATTTTGAATTTTAAGTGGAAGTAATGATGGTAAATTTTGGTTTACAATAATTGAAAATAATTTTTGAGAATTTTTCTTTTTTTTAAATTGTGTCCTATGATTGAGGATTTACAAATCTATTTAGATTTTGGTAAAAAAAAAGAAAAGATTTTAACTGATAAGATTATTTAAAAATTTAGTTTAATGTGGGATTGCTAATATTAAAATTCTTTTAGGAGAATTTTGAAGGATGTGATGGAAAGTTATTTTGATTGATTAAAGGAAGTTACCATTTAAAAGTTGTAATTTTGTTGGAATAACTTAGCATGAATAGAAGTTAAAATTGATGAGAGCATTGAGCTTAATTTTTTTTGAGATTGATTTTAATATGCTAATAGTTTGATTATGAGTTATTGGAAAAATTTAGAGTGTTAAATTTTTGATTGATTGTAAAATTTTTATGGATTCGTAAATTATGAACCCTTGAGTTAAATAGTTGAATTTAAACGTTAATTTTGGAAAAGGTAAGTAGTAACGTGATAAAGTTTGCTTTGAGATTTATGAAAGTGATTTAAATTTTGGTCATGATTAAATTGAACGACTTGCAGTGAATACAAATTTTTGGTGGTTATTTTTGAAAATTTTATTTAGAGACTTTTGGAGAAAATTTGAGCAAAATTTTAATGATGGACAACCAAGAGAGTCCAAATAAGATGGATGAATTCCACAGTATTCCACACTAAACTGCCATATCACTCATGACCATGATAATAGTATGTACACAAGTGTTGTTAGTCATCTACCAAGCTATGTGACTGTATTTCCACCTTGAATTACTCGACCTTCCTTCAATTCTAGATCTTTTAATTGCGACCTTTTAACCCATTTGCAATTTGAATAATGAGTTAATGGTTCCTTAACTGAATTCATCTAGGAGACTATCTTCTCTCCGGAATTGTGTTCCTAAATTATTTTTACTGGATTCTCTAATTAGTTTTATTTCATGCTTTATTTTTGTGCATTAATTATCACCTCATGAACTCCCACTTTCTATTTTTGACCTTATGATTCCCCTACCGTGACTTGTATATTTGGAGTACAACACTAAACTTTTCCTCTCAACAAAATTTTATATGTAAGACCTAGACGAGCCTACCTTCATGTAGATATATCATGTCCCACTAAAACACATCTCCTTGTACTCTATTTCTTGATATGACTTTATGGTCAAAATGGCCAAACTATAACCTCTACCATGACACCAAAATACTTTCCGACTTCAATTAAGAGATCCAACCTTGACTCAATCCCTTAACCTGATATGTGAATATGTTATACTTAATTCCCTAAATGCTAACCTTGTGCTTTATCTTGATTGCTTGACCCGTTGTCCCATCACACTACTAGTTTAACTCTTGTAAGTTGGGTAGAATACCTCACCACCTAGCAAACTTTTTTTTTCTCGTGAACCACATTGGTAAGTTCACTTAGACTATAAATTCAGAGGACCCTATCTTATCTAGTCTACCAAGCCATAAATGAGGAAACACTAGGACAACTGTATAGCTCCCAAACTTCGGGCGAGACTTGATTTTAAAAGATCTTGGACTAATTAAATTCCTTCGATATTACCTCCCTTACTTATATTTCAACAACCTGATGCTGCTAATTTAGCCTTGGTTTTGCAAGCTTATCTTTTTCAAGCTTGATCATGACATATTTTATTGGGTGCACCCACTAACATATTGTCTAATCAGAACCGGTGCATGATGGTCTGATCAACCTATTGTACTTTGGTTCACTTTTATCTATCGTTCTACGTGGATGGGGACATAGCTAAACTTGTCCTCTAGAGTCCCATATGCGACAGCCTTGGCAATTCTTTTTGAATTACTCACTCGCCTTTGAACCACATATTAGTAATCGAAAGCAACTTCTTTGGACTCATATTGGTTTTCGTCTTTCACCTATTTTAGACGAAGACTCGTACTTGATAGATAGACCCAAAGTATCACCTTAGTTGTCCCACCATCTATTGCCAAGATAGTTAGCCATGGACCAACCAAGGTGACTATATCCTCGCTTTAAACTACTCGTCGATTCCATATCTACTATCGCAACCTTCTAATCATTCTTGATACTTGAGGATGATTCAAACCGTTCTCTTAATCATGCCCTCAACCTGGACGACCAATATACAACTATTCTCAAGGAACCATCTCTCTTAAGTCTCTAAATTATTTTTCTCCTTAATCTTCTCAATTCTTTTCTATTCCTTAAACTCGTGTTTTATCTTGATCTACTTAAAACCCTTGATCATTTTCATTCTTGCACTAATTAGCTATATCCATGATTATTTTCATATTTATCTAAATCACGATTTTCTAATTCATGTTTTGTTGAACGTTGTGATTTGATGATTCCTCATCGACATACCCATGTGACCCTTTTTAACCTCCTACTTATTTTTTTATTTCGAGGACGAAATTCTTGTAAGTTGGATAGGATGTAAAACTCATATTTTTTAATTATTTTTTAAAATTATTTTATTAGACTTAAAAATGAATTTATACAATTTATGGTTTTATTTTTTTTATTTTTTAAAATGACCTTAGCCATTGTTGTGTTTTGAGCACAAGACGACCATGAATTTTGGCACGAAAGATGTAGCAGTGTGCTTTGACCAGTATATTAGCCATGTCGTGGGAGGCCTAGCCAAAGTTCAGTCCGAACTAGAAAAACTAGGTCGAGTTGTGAAATAACGCATTTAAAATATTTTATTTAGAAATTATTTTCTATATTGATTTTTAGATGATCCGGGTTGTCCAAACCAGTCCGAATTGGGTCCGAACCAATTTAAGCCCATGTGAGCATGTAGTGTGACCAAATGTGGCCATGTAGGCATATTTTATGTATATATAAATATTTTCTAAATTATTTTAGAATTTTATGTGCAATTTCTAATTATTTAATTATTCGTACTATTATTGGTATTTTATTATTAAATAATATCGTGCAATATTTGTACAAATTGTTGGACCCGGATAAGGGTGTGCGGTATAAATTCACCCATTGGAAAGATTTTATTAATTTATTATTATTAAAATTTATTTTTTGAAGATTTAATAAATATGATTATTCTATAGAGATATTATTATTATTATTTTTTAGTTGATTTATTGTGATTTGAATTTTATATATATGTAGATATGTTTAAATATATTAAATAATTGGGTAGATAATAGTTAATTTGGTATTTAAATTTTTAAATAAGATTTATGGTGGAAATTTATGGATATATGCATATATATATATATATATATACATGGTTATAAATATATAGAAAATGTTTAAAAAGAATAAGAAAAAGAAAAGAAAAGAAAAAAAAATCAAAACCACCCACCCACTTAAGTGGGCGGGCCCCTCTTCTCCCCCACAAGCTGCTACAAGCAGCACCAACGTGAAACCCAACCCGTGAGCACATGTAAAGCCTTATTAGAATCCTATTGGAATTAGGTTTTGACAAAACTTGTTATATATATATATCTTCCTCCACGAACCTCAAAATCCTAGACTTCCAAAACAAAAATTGCAGTAGAACATACCCTCTTCACCTAGGAGTTCGTTTCACCAGCGACGGAGTTTTGTGCGCGACGAACGGAGTATCGAAAGTCAGCCCCTCGTCATACACGGAGCAGTTTTTCCACTCAAGGTACCCTACTTTCCGATGATGTAACTTTTTACTCGTAGCACCGATTTTCGATCCGTAAGATTTTTTGAAAAGTAGACTTGACCCTCTTCGAGATCCTCTAGGTGGATTTCGACATGTCCATCCAACTTGCTCGAAAAATCGAGGCAAAGTTGGAGAAAAACCACTTTTCTGGAATATTAAAATTTGTTTTAAAACACCAACTTGTCGGCCACTTTTCTTTCTGTACAATAGGATTTTGTAAAAACTAATTGAAGTCAGAGAATAATAACATAACCGAGATTGTAACGCACCTTCTGGATTCAATTTTAACTAGTGTGTAAAAAGTTACACGTTGTTAAAGTTTCACGAAAAATTATAATTTTTGTTTTCAAAAAGTGGGAAAACACCCGATACGACGTGCGCCCCGACAAACCGGGCGACGTGGTCATGCACTATATGCATCGAAAGGCGCGTATAGATGTTGTCGACGAGTGAGAACTGACGGAACCCGATTTTGTTGCATGTGCGCGACGAAATCAGTGCGTATCCGTCGAGATACCCCGTATCGACCCTTTGCAAATTAAGTCACAACTTTGTGCACACTCGTCAAATCGCGACGAAACTTGCGCAATTAGACTCGAAATATTTTTCTGGTCCTATGAGCCAAGTTTGGTCCGATTCTGAGGCAGTTGATCGGGACGCTATTTTGGCGGGCCCACAATCCCACTCAACGGACGATTTTGTGCACGGCCCACCGGAATCCAAAATTGGACATACCGTTGGGTTCGTCTCATCAAAACAAATTTGTAGACATATAGTTTGGCGACTTTAGAGACCGTAGGTTCTGGCGCACATTTCGGTGCAAAGTGGGTCCAACGGCGGACATCGATTTGACCCAAAATTACGATTTTGTCCCTGTTCCAAAATTTAACTTTTGGACAGACGTTTCCTAGACATATCTTATATTCCAAACTCGTTCGTGATGTTTGTTGCAGCATCCGGAGTCATCTGCAGGATTTGGCTTTTCTTGCTTTGTTTATTTGCCGGTTCGAGCTACTGGATTATTCTCTTTTGCACATAACCTCAGGCAAGACACCTTGCCTTTACTGTTTAATTTTTTGCTCAATATCATGCATGATTTTTCTTTATGTTGTTCTTTTAAAACTATATATAGATGCAAATTATTATACTTTATGCAATTGGCTTAGAGTTAAGGGTCCACCGTTTTCGTGCATCTCATAAACTGTCACGATGTGCCACGGATTATGTGTGAGTTGTGAGTCGCATATAGATGCGAACTTACGTGCTGACTGATCATTGGTGCGTACAGGCTGTGCATTAGGATATAACTGCTAATAGATTTGTGTAGAAGACTTGGCAGTTATTAAGGATTAAACAGTGTCGTGGAGTCGACACATGTATAGTATCATTGGGGGGAGGGGACAGTTATTAGCGTAGGAGCTACATTTATTTTTTACACACATTTTGGGCCGAGGGTGACTCTTATGAGCACTACCTTCTGCCCAGGGCCGATAGTGTCTCGGATGAGCGCTACTTGACGGTCACTCTCTATTACTTGCTTGCGTGAATCCGTTACAGCCCCTGCGTAGAACGTTGTCCTCAAAATGCATATCACATAGGATGGTTAGGAACCTTTACTCACACATACTTTTCTGTTGAGCTTTATTATTCAGTTTATTGGCATGATATTATGTGTCTTGTTACGTCCCTCTGAGGACCTGGTTATCTCGCCAGGTGTGTGCTCTTGTCTTTCGCAGGTATTCTAGCTCTAGCCGTGATCATTGCTATTTCTTCGAGGATGATTGCACTTGGATCGTCTTCGCTTCGCTCGCCAAACTCATTTTATTTCCATGTATTTCTTTCCTTGCTTGTTGGTAGTGGATTTGTCTCCGCCCAACATATTGTATAAAGACTTTTCATAGTTGGTATTATGATATCTTTATTTTTTCTTTATTTTGTGGATGAGATTAGTCGTTATGGTTTCTACTACATATTACAGCTTATGTATGCATACGAGGTTTCCATATATTGGGGTATACTTCGTATGTATACAGCTGGCATGTCTACGTTCCTAGTCCTACGTATTTTGGGACTGGGGCGTTACAACTCCATCCAACATTTACGGCAAAGCAAGAGTACGGGTTGATAGGTAACTAACTAGGGTTATCACAAGCCTAGTTACTAGCAAGATGCAATGAGATATCCCAACGGCCATAAGTCCTGCAGACTATCCAGGTTATCCAGACACAAGGTTCAAGCTAAGAGTTATCATGACTTGTTAGGTGACTTGAGTGCAACACATGACAGTGTGCGTAGTAATCGTTTCATGAAGTGCCCCACATGACAGTGAGCTGAAAATGTGCCCTACTCGTCGGCAGGCTACAAGTCCATCAGAGAAGGCGCCCAGATAACGGGATTGCTTGTAGCCGGAATATCTCTCTATATGATCTACTTGATCAATCTAGTCATTAACCTAGTCAGATTCAGTATGTATCCCTGACCGTGGTAACCAGGGATACAAGTCCTAGACATGATGCGAGACAAGACTGGTAGCTTATACAAGCACATTCAATACAATCACCCACGGTGTCAAGATGAGAATTTACTTGCATGTCAAGTTAGTCGTCGCAATAGCGTTCATGAGTCACATGTCAAGATTACTTGTCAAGGGTGCACCACGACGGGTCACCATCAGGCCATGTTACTTATACTAGTTACTTGTTAGAAGTGCGCCACGACGGGCCACAATCATGGTTTACTACTCTTTGATCATCACATCGTGTTCACATATCATTGCTATGCAGCATATCATTATACAAGCTAATAGGTAGGTAAAGAAGAGACATAATCCTGAGAGCACCCTAGCGAGCCACCGTTTAGAAAGAAATCATGGCATGAAGTGTAAAGTACAATAAAACCGAAAAGTCGTGGCGACTTGCACCATAAGGGAAGGAAATGCATAAAAGGGAAAAATGCTAAAACATTTTGAAACTAAATTTGCCAAATACTTGGGTCGAATCGGATCATGCCCAGCCTGCACCGTTGATGAGACGGCGACAGTAAGCTGTAATCCATATGCAGGTGATCAACAATATTTTGAAACTAAATTTGCCACAACATTTATTTAAACGATAATTTAAAACTTGTTCTGTTACAAAGATTCATAACTTGAAATCATAAAACAAATAAACTCCCAAACAAAAGTAGCATCTATGGTGATGCCACAACATCCTCGTCAGGTGGAAGTACCGCCGGGTACATATCAGGATCATAGTAGGTATTGATCAGCATCTCCAGGTCATCAGTAGTACCTACGGTTATCCAGTCAGGAAAGGAGCAAAGTACAATTCATGCAAATTTTAACAATTAAAATGACAATTAATATCATGCACTTTTAAACAGTTTGAAGATGAAACAGTTTTTGAAATACAGTACAGTGATATGAATAGGTAATGAATATGACCGAATTGGGTTACAGTAGTATCCTAGCGATACGGTATGGCTTGTCCCCGTGTGAAGAGGGGAAAGCTAATACAGTCAGTTATTCTAATTTTGGATTTGGTCATATCCATTACTCTACTCCCCCAGTCCCCAACAGTACGGTCAGTACTCTCGAAAGAGTTCGTGTATACAGTGGTTTAAAATTGCAATGAAATGATTGTTAAAATAATCGTAAATCCACATAAATGTACTTGCCTTAAATTTCTTAAGTTGGACGAGATTGGTTCTTTGGAATTTGAACAGTCACCCTCTTCTTTGAAATCCTACATTCCGAAAATTATGTCTCAGAAACCACAACTCTAGAATCTAGTTACAATCTCTAGATTTTGTTTTCTAGTCAATTTTAATTTTGTATTAATCAACACAAACAAAACACGCTTTTCTAGTGAGTTACAATTTAGGAAATCCAATTTATGTTTTATTTCGGAAAACTTGTTTTTATCAACTTTATTGGGAAAAAGTTAGTATTTTATTATTATACATATAAATATATTTTTCTTTTCTTTAAGTAAGAAAATCATGAATTTCTAACTAATTAATTAATAATAATATTAATTAATTCTACGCGTTCACAAACTCAGCAAATCCACAGCTAATTCCTACTTATTACAATTTACAAAAATAGATAAATGGGCTTATACCCTTACATTCCCAAGAATTAAAATAAGAGAAAATTTGTTAGTCTTATAAATTTACCTACAAAATTACATAATAATAATAACTAATAATTAAGAATAAAATAGAATGAGTCTCAGAACTGGTCCAATCTTTATTTACAGCTACTCTGCCTCAACGTCCGGACAGACCGGTGCGTTTGCATTTCACTGGGGCCCATTGACCGATAAGGTCGTCGCCCAAAAATAATATTATTTCCGAAAATCATTTTTATAATTTTTATAAAAATTTCGGCAGCACATCCTCTATTTTTGGTCAACCCAAAAACTGGGAAAGTGTGCTACAACCTGCAAAAACAATCCCAAACCAGGGATACCCAAAAATATTCATATAAAATAACCACAAAATAATTTCCTAAGCCACATCGGGAAACCCGGAATAATATCAGAATTCCAGAAACAGACTCGGAATTCCCGAAAATAGCCACAAAAATTTTTCAAAAGCCAAGTGCCAAAAATCTCTAACCAACAGAATCCTTCCAAAACTCACAGAACCTTTCCGAACCGAATTCGGAAAATCCAAAAGGATCATCACAGACCCAAAAATCACAGAACAACAATCCAAATTTTTTTCGAATCCAGAAACGTAACAGAAAATCAAATTTTCCGAAGGATAACCGAAAATCCGAATTCCCGAAGGAACCGGGGACCAGATTTCATCACAGACAAAATAGAGAACTACGGGACTATCCAGAGGTTACCGAAAAACGAAGGAATCCGAGGTGATGCCTCGGACTCGGAACGTTCCAGCACTCGCGGACAGTGGGAACCCACAGATCTGAGTCAGGTATGCTGACCGAGCGGGACAGAGTCGCGGAACAGCGCCAGTGGAGGGCCGGAACAGCAGCGGCGAGGGGAGATCGACCGACAGGGACTGAGGAGGCCGATCGGGAAGCGGCGCAGCGGAACAGTGGGCGCGGGGTCGGGGAACCCGCAGAGAGTGGCGCCGGCGGGTCGGCCAGAGTGGCTCCGAGTGCAGCGCGGTGGGTCGCGCTAAAGGGGCTCGGCGCCGGGAAACGGGGGTCGGGCCTGGAGAGTTCGGCCAGAGAGGCACAACCTCGGAAGGGTGGCGCCGGGGATGGGGATTCGCCGGAAATGCTCGGGTAGGGCACGGTTAGGAAAGGGGAAAAAATTGGGGATGATGATGAAGATGGGAATAGTGGAGGGGGTTTTATAGGAAAGGGAAGAGTGGGGGTTACCATTGGAAGAAGGCCAACGGCCATGGCCGTTCGAAAAATCAGAACGGAGGGGTCGGCCGTTCACGCTGAGGAAGGGGAAAGGGTCGCTCGGCCATTTGTTTAGGAAAAGAAAGTTTCCTTTCCTTTAAGTAATAAAAGTGTGCTGTTGTAATGAATGTGTAGGAATGAAGTAATTCATTCCCAGGAAAAAATGAATGGATGAGAAAAAGTTCCACACATTAAATAATTTAACTTTATTTATATGAAACCAAATTCAGTTTCGAAAATAATTCCGAAACGGGTTTCGGAAGTGGAAACGGGTTCGGGTCTGGGTCAAGACAAAACAAAATCCATGTTTTATTTTAAAAATATAATTTTAAACATCTTTCAACCTTAAATATTTTATGGTTCCAATTGGATTTAGGTCCGACTGACAAACAAAAGTCCCAAAATTTATATACTTGAAAAATATTATTTTTAGCCTAATATTACTAAGTTATAAAAATAAATGTTTTTATAAAAATTACTAGTTTTAATAATTTTCTAAAAATGCTATTTCCTAAATTAACAATTAATAATTAAAAATTGAAATTACAGGTTTCACAGAAGTGCGCCACGACGGGCCACAATCATGGTTTACTACTCTTTGATCATCACATCGTGTTCACATATCATTGCTATGCAGCATATCATTATACAAGCTAATAGGTAGGTAAAGAAGAGACATAATCCTGAGAGCACCCTAGCGGGCCACCGTTTAGAAAGAAATCATGGCATGAAGTGTAAAGTACAATAAAACCGAAAAGTCATGGCGACTTGCACCATAAGGGAAGGAAATGCATAAAAGGGAAAAAATGCTAAAACATCGTGCATCCGAGGCTATGCGCCCACATGGTTCTATGCGCCTACATGAAGGCTAACATATGCCAAGTTGTGCCAAGCCTTGCCGTGGTTCGTACAAATCGTGCCGTGATGCCGCGTTCTTATATTAGCCGTACGTAGAAAACCGTGCCATGACTAAGCAAATCGTGCTAAGTCGTGCCAAGTCGCACCGCGGCTCGTACGAGTCGTGTCATGCCTAGCCGTGGCACGCACGTGCCATGTCATTTCATGTCATGTCATGCCAAGCTGGGGCACACATGAGTCGTGTCGTGATCGTGTGAGCAACCCATGGAAAAATCATGAAACAATCTTGGCAAAAAGAGTAAAACCAAAAAGATCACAAAGGCCCTAAATGAATGCGGCCCTGACCCCTTATGCGTCCAAAGTGGGGGGCTATATGCGCCCACTAGGGCAGCCTCTATGCGCCCACATGAGGGTGGTTATGCGCCCAAGTAATGGAGCAAGACTCTTGGCCAAGTGCCAAGGAAAAGGGCAAGGTGCTGTGACTTGCTCAGAAAGTTATGCGCCAACACAAGGCTATGCGCCCACATAGGGATGCACCTATGCGCCCAAAGGGGGCATACATATGCGCCCACATGGGAGGATGGACTGCTTTAGGTGCATGGCAAGTTCATGCACCCAAGCACTGTTCTTCTTCCCGACAGATCCGGGAAGAAAACGCAAGGAAAGCCGTAGCTTCCGAGCTCCGCCAAATCTCCGTCCGGAGTCCAAATTCGGACTTCCATAGGTCAAAATGGGGTATAACAAAATTCTCTACGACATGGAACCATCAAAACATGCAAATGAAGAAGTTAAATAGATCAAAACTACCAAAATCCAAAAATGGTAATTTTCTAGATCTACAAAAATCCATGCACCAAAATGAAAATCTTCAAGTTCTAAACTGGTTTAGAATCATGCTAAGAAGCTATTGGAACCATCAAAAATGGGTTCTTGAGTGAGAGAAAGGTGCACTTGCCTATGGAGGGGGAGCGGTTTTTAATGGAGAAGAAGAAGTTATGGAGAATAATGAAGAGAGAGAAAAGTAGGTGGGTTTTAAATGGGAATGGTGGTAGGTAGGGGTTTATCATGATAAACCATGAAAATAAACCAACCCAAACAAATAATGAACCAAGTCAAACCATGACATGCCATGATGAATCTAAACAAGATTAAACTAAAATTAGCTAGCAAGACAAGAAGTAAAAATACGGGTCAGGATTCCGTACACGTATACTGGAAATACGTATAGCGGAAAACGGAGGTGACATTAGCAATTTGGCAAACGGGAAAAATTCGAGACGACAAAAGTACGAGTATAAATCGGCACAATATAAGTAAAATACGTCAAAAAATTCGGTCAAACATTGTCTAACAGAAACTATTCGGTTTAGATTTAATTCGTGTTTATTACGTTTCAAATGAACAAATTCGGCACTAAAAATTCGACATATATATATATATATATATATATATATATATATATATATATATATATATATATATATATATATCACCCTACTCCTTCATAAACTTTATGGAAGCCTGGGGAACAATATAAAAAAGGCTTAATTGCTAATTGCTACCCTCAACTATCTCACTTTTTCAAGTTGATACCCTAAACTTTTTTTCGTAACAGATTGATACCTCAACTATAATTAGACTACTGAGTACCCTAACGACGTTAACAGCAAAGATAAAAAGACGAAAAAGACCTTGCTTTCTTAAAGATCCTGTACGAATAGAAAGAAAAGTTAGAAGTCCGGTTTAATTAGAAATTTCGAAAGAACCGGTGTCTCTCTCTCTCTCTCTCATTTGATCTTCACCCGATCCCAAAGAAGGTGAAATCTCTACACATTCCTCATGCCATCTCCATCTCTAAGCATTTGATCTTAGGGTTTTAATTTTTTAATTTTGTGATTTAGGATTTCTGACATTTTTCTAAATTAGGTTTTTCCGACCTATGTACGTTTGTAATCCACAATTTTCGTGTTAATATTTTGATGCATGAGTTTCGATTTTTAGGGTTTTAATTTTTGATTCTCTGACTTAGGGTTTTTTTGACATATGAAGTCAATTTAGGGTTTATATTGAGTATCTGAATTTATCTCTTTTGACATAAATAAGTCCACTTAGGGTGTTCATATTTGGATTTTCTTACTGTTTTTCTGAGTAATCCATAATGCACATGTGTTGTTTGTTCTAATGTATAGAAAGGTTGTCGGGACCACATAACAAGTGCTAACTGTATGTGGTGGGCACATGATATAGTATTTCTTCATTGTGTGGGGGACCATTGTGTGGGGGCCCATGGTGCTCTTTACTTTGTGTAAACAATACACATAGTAAGCAATACATCAAGTATGATTCTTACCTCTCTTTATTGTGCAGATGATATGGTCTATAAGACTACACCATGGTGGTCATTTTTCTACAAGTACAGATTGGAGATATGTTGGTGGTATGGAGAACACTTGTAACATTGACTTGGATAGAATGTCTTTTCAAGAAATATTCGGTTGGTTGAGAGAATTATGGTACAATGGTCCTTGTAGAATATTCCATATAAGCAAGTCCAAGAAATGTCTTATGCTTTTGGACACATATGAGAAAGTGTTGGAGATGTTCAACAATAGGAACACTGACAACAAAAGTGAAGAGATTGTGGATGTATTTGTTGAACATCTTGATGGTCAAAACAACGAGCTCCCTGAAACGACGGACCCAAGTCATATTGAGCAGCTTGACGGATACATTGCCAC
Organism: Iris pallida; assembly: GCA_029216955.1. Lineage (NCBI taxonomy): Eukaryota > Viridiplantae > Streptophyta > Magnoliopsida > Asparagales > Iridaceae > Iris > Iris pallida. Next base: position 6,866,831 of record JANAVB010036615.1, read on the forward strand.
ACAAGGGTCAAGAGTCATGTGCACAAAAAATGAAGCTGTTGGGGAAAGTGGTATGAATATACACAAATACTATCTTTACTTCTATTGCTATTATTTATTTGTGTGTTGTTTTACATTTATTGATTTAACTATTTTCTATCTTAAGGAATAATGAAGAGAATGAAGATGTGGATGATGACTATGTGAATGAAGAAGAGGGAGGGTGATGAAGATGAAGATGTGGGTGATGATGACTATGTGAATGAAGAAGGAAGTGAAGAAACCGAAGAGAGTGAAGAAAGTAATAAAAGATCCGATGCGGAAGATGAAGATGATGCACACATTAGAGAAAATATAAAGAATGTCGAGATACCAGAATTTGTTGAAAGTGAGTATGAGGACTCCGATGATATCAGAAGCATTTATGAAGATGATGAATTTGGACAGTCTAGGCCCAAGTTTCCAGAGTTCAACGAAGTAAGGGACTTAAAAGAGCCATCATTTATTGTGGGAATGGAGTTTCAAAGTTCAAGTGACTTTAGAAGATTAATGAGGGAAGTTGCAATTAAGAGAGGATATGTGTCACGCCCCAGAACCAGAATACTGAAGAGCGGGGGTGCGCATAGCCAGCTACGTATATCGAAATGGCATCCACCTCGCTATACGGTCACGGCTGTCTAGATATGTGAGGGTTTTCTACAAGCCAACAGTCTCTTATCATCATGAACAAGCCTAGTGTCTCAATTACCACAAGTAAGTAAAGTCGCAAGATGTATGATCATTAAATATACAATAATAAGGTGTCCCAAATATTACATATTCAGCTGATCATGAAGCTAGTCGTTACAAAATGTTAGGACTAGCAAGAGTTTAGTCATACATGATCAACCCTAGGATCTGTCAATCATGTTTACAGCCCGTAGGCAGACAGTAAGTAAAGTGCATCGAGCTAACAGGTGCTCGTCGGCTAAACGCCTCAAAAGAATAACTTTACAATAGAGTGAGCGAAACAAAATAGAAAACCCACTCGTAGCCCGGGTTTCTTCTAGTCGCCACCATCGGGCTGGAGGTTCGGTAGATCCTCGGGTGCTGCTCCGAAATCTGGCCACACAAAACCAGCTGGGTCAAACCCCAGAAAGAGCAAGTGCCACAAAGGAGGCCACAAAATAAGAACAAAAGCCAGTATATCAGAACATAAGAAAATAATTACATAATAAAGACAATTATTAAGGAGAAACCTGGCAGATGATATACGATAAGATAACCATGGGACTATTCAAATAACCAGGTTACAACCCGTAAACCAAACAAGGACCGGGGTTGTGACCCTTCGTCTGAACGGAACTTGGTTTCTCTCACCATTTATCGGCAAGATAAAAATACAAGAAATCAGGATCTGTAATTAATCATGATTAAGGTAAAGCACGAGTAATCATGTCATGTCATAACCTTGTACAGGACCAGGGCAAGACAAGCGGGAATAGACTCCATCCAATCAATCACGGCCAAGCAAGTACTACGGCTTACTACTTAACTAACTAGGGTTATCACAAGCCTAATTACTAACAAGATGCAAGTGAGAATTTTCCAGTCCCAAGCCCTGCAGACTATCCAGTTATCCTTCCGCGGGTTGAGAGTATAGGTGGGTACATCGCCCGGGAGACAAATGTACCCTTAGATGACTTAGAGGGTGCAACACGCGACGGTGTGCTGGAAATGTGCTCTACTCGTCGGCAAGCTACAAGTCCAATTAAAGCGCCCAGATAACGAGATTGCCTGTGATTGGAAATTCTCCATGAACTAGTTAGATCTAGTCATTAGCCTAATCCATATTCAGTATGAATCCCTGACCGTGGGAACCAGGGAGTCACGTCCTAGACATGATGCAAGACAAGACAAGCGAATTGCACAAGCAAGCAAGCAGGAACACCCATGGTGTCAAGTAGATTATACGAGTCAAGTTAGCCGTCGCAACAGCATCAAGTCAAGTCAGGTTACAAGTTACAAGTCAAGTCGAGTACAAGTCAAGTCAAGTCAGGTCAGGTACATGTCAAGAGTGCGCCGCCACGGGCCACTATCAAGTTATCAAGTATCAAGATTAATCATGTCAGGGTACTTGTCAGGAGCGCGCCACGACGGGCCACTATCAAGTCAGGTTGGTCATGTCAGGAGTGCACCACTACGGGTCACTGTCGTGTTAAGCTAGTGCCTTGTCATACCATGCCATGTACGATAGTCAATCCAAACATATAAGTAAAATCAAGTTCATGACAAAAGGCGTAAGGATATAAAATGAGCGTAAAATATCTAATAAAATATCAATATACAGGACTATAGAAGACCAAGCTTAAACCAAATATCCATGATTAGACAAATTGCGCAAGGGTCCCTGGGGTCGGGTTGCGCAGGAGTCAAGTGCGCCAGGGGCCAACTGCGCAGGGGTGAGCTGCGCAGGGTACCAACTGCGCAGGAGTGGATGGCGCAGCAGATGGATTGCGCTGGATCAGGTTGCACAGGAATAGATGGCGCAGGGATGGATTACGCGGGATCAGGTTGCGCAGGAATAGATGGCGCAGGGTCAGATTGCGCAGGGACGGACTGCGCATGGATGGATTGCACAGAAGTGGACTGCGTATGAGCAGACTGCGCAAGAATCCATGCGCACTCGGGTTGAGCGCAGTTCGCCAAGAGGCAAGCTGCGCGGTCGGCGCTGCGCTAAAGAGCGCTGGCCAAGGGGGATGTGCAATCCAGCACTGCGCTAAAGAGCGCAGGCTGTTGTCTTCTTCTCCAGGCCGAGAAGAAGACTCCAAGAACTCCAAAGTTCAAAACTTCATAACTTGATCAAATCAAAACAAAATTTAGATTTTCAAAGCTCTAACTTGAGTAAAATTGAATTCTCTTCCACAAGGAAGCATCAAAACAAACTAAAATCTAAGTTAAATAGATCAAAATCATGCAAATCCGAAAATAGTAAAAACCTAGATCTAGAACAATGGAAACTCCAAATCACAAAATGCCAAGTTCTAAAGTTAATCTCCATGGCCTAATCTAGCTAATGGACAAATAAAAAGTGGTTCTCATATGGTGGCAAGGTGCACTTGCCTATGGATGATGGTGTTGTGTAGAGGAAGGAAGAAGAAGAAGAAATAAATAAAAATTATGAGGAGAGAGAAAAGTAGGTGGGGATTTATGATGGTGGGTTGTGGTGGAATGAGGGTGGAGAATAGGTTAAGGTGTTCCACTCATGATGAACCAAACCAAACCAAACCAACTCCACAAAATAAAACCAAGCCATGGTCCAAAACCCATTTACGAGAAACCAAATCCACAAGTCGAAAAAATAAAATACGGGCCAAAATCAAATTACGAGTACAAATACGAAATACAGGAAATACGAAAAATGAGGGTGACAACTCTACCCACCTTAAAAGAATTCTGTCCTCGAAATTTAATCAAGGAGCTAGAGATTGCCACGACAAGCTACACTAAGCACAGACAAGCTACACTAAGCAGTTCAATCATACAATACAAGCAAGGAAGGGAAAACGTAAGGCATAAGAAAGACATTACACCTTACGAGTCAAATAAGTCGGGATATCGTGATCGGATGTCATCCTCATACTCCCACTTTTGACTCTCCCAAGGAGCGATGAACTCAAGCAACATGAACTAAACTGATAGTCTTGCGCTTGAGGTCTCTCTTCTTGGTTAAACATGGACACGGGCCTCTCCTCATACGAAAAGGTTGGTACCAATAACTGTTTTCGAATGATCTAGGACATGGCTCGGGCCCGGGATATACCGTTGTAATTAGGACACATGGAACATGACACGTATCCCGCATAACAACGACGAAAAGCAAGACAATAGCACACAGATACCTCTCTGCCGATTCTGGATCTGGGCCTGGGCCAGGGCAAACTGCTGAGGCCTCTGCTGCTGGAAAGCCTGGGCCTGAGTCGGCAATGGCCTCGGAGGCTGGTACTGCTGCTGAAATACTTGGGCCTGAGGAGGCAATGGTCTCGATAATGGATACTGCTGTTGCTGCTGTACTGGTGATGGTGCTGGTCCTCTTACCGAAGGACTAGTCTGGGCCGACGAGGAGGGACCGGCTCTATTCGGACAGGACCCTATCATGTGGTCCGGTGCTCCACAAGCCAAGCACAATCCCTGTGCTCTGTGACACTCCGAAATAACGTGCCCTGGCTTTCCACAATGAGTGCAGCCCGTTGCGGAAGACTGCTTCTGCTTCTGTTGCTGAGGGAACGTGACCGACGTCACTGAGGCCGCCTGCCTCGGAGTTCCAATTGTCAAGGCCCTGACTGCTGGGGCTGGTGCTGTCGACTGGGTCATCTGGCCGTGAGATCGCTTCCGACCTCCGGTCCTGTCCACGATCCTGTGGGAGGTATACTCGTGCCTCCTGGCTGCCCTCAACACTGCATCAAAAGTCTGATATTCAAACTGTTCCACTGCTAACAAAATCTCAAGGTGGAGCCCTTGCTGGAACCGCTGGGCTCTATCAAACTCGGTCGCCACCAAAGTGGGAGTAAACCGACTAAGCCTGGAGAACTCGGCCGCATATCCATCGACCGTCCTGCCTCCTTGCTTCAGATTGGTGAACTTGGTCTGTAGATCGTACCGAGCCACCGCATCGAAGTACTTAGTCTGGAATATCTCTCTGAATAGTGCCCATGGAATTGGGGCCACTAATCCCATGGCCTGTGCTGCCCACCAGCTGCGGGCAAGATCCAATAACTGTAAATGCACCAAGGCCACCTTCTCGTCCTCCGGGGTCTTGGCTGCCTCTAGAATGACTTCAGTATCCTTGAGCCATGCATCAGCAGCAATAGCATCTTCGCTGCCGTCGAAGAATGGAGGGTTCAGGCGCTTGAAACTGTTCGCTGCACTATTCCTTGGATGACCGCCTCTGTTCAGAGCATCTTCTACTGCCTGGTGCAAGGCATCTCCTCGGCGATCTTGGGAAGCTAACAATGATCTGATGAGACCCACCAAAGTGCCATCATCAGGCTCTACAGACTGGACTGGCTGAAATGGCGGCTCTTCTCTAGTAGGTACGACTCGGGAGGCTACTCCGGAGTGTTGGGCTTGATCTCCGGGCTGCTGATCCACGGGAGGTGCTCCACCTTGCTGATCGGCGGGGTCAGGTACAGTGCCGCTGAAGAAGACGACACAGAGAAAACAATAAGGAAGGACCAGGACAGATCAATGATACAAGTATGTGATCAGGTCAAGATTCTCAGGGATTCAGAGGATATAAACGGAGATCAAGGACGAATAATGATTGAGACATCTATTCGGTAAACCCTCATATTTCTTGATTGATAAGACCTGCATGGGCCACCACTTAAACCATGTCATGCCCCAGAACCAGAATACTGAAGAGCGGGGGTGCGCATAGCCAGCTACGTATATCGAAATGGCATCCACCTCGCTATACGGTCACGGCTGTCTAGATATGTGAGGGTTTTCTACAAGCCAACAGTCTCTTATGGTCATGAACAAGCCTAGTGTCTCAATTACCATAAGTAAGTAAAGTCGCAAGATGTATGATCATTAAATATACAATAATAAAGCGTCCCAAATATTATATATTCAGCTGATCATGAAGCTAGTCGTTACAAAATGTTAGGACTAGCAAGAGTTTAGTCATACATTATCAACCCTAGGATCTGTCAATCATGTTTACAGCCCGTAGGCAGACAGTAAGTAAAGTACATCGAGCTAACAGGTGCTCGTCGGCTAAACGCCTCAAAAGAATAACTTTACAATAGAGTGAGCGAAACAAAATAAAAAACCCGCTCGTAGCCCGGGTTTCTTCTAGTCGCCACCATCGGGCTGGAGGTTCGGTAGATCCTCGGGTGCTGCTCCGAAATCTGGCCACACAAAACCAGCTGGGTCAAACCCCAGAAAGAGCAAGTGCCACAAAGGAGGCCACAAAATAAGAAAAAAAGCCAGCATATCAGAACATAAGAAAATAATTACATAATAAAGACAATTATTAAGGAGAAACCTGGCAGGTGATATACGATGAGATAACCATGGGACTATTCAAATAACCAGGTTACAACCCGTAAACCAAACAAGGACCGGGGTTGTAACCCTTCGTCTGAACGGAACTTGGTTTCTCCCACCATTTATCGGCAAGATAAAAATATAAGAAATCAGGATCTGTAATTAATCATGATTAAGGTAAAGCACGAGTAATCATGTCATGTCATAACCTTGTACAGGATCAGGGCAAGACAAGCGGGAATAGACTCCATCCAATCAATCACGGCCAAGCAAGTACTACGGCTTACTACTTAACTAACTAGGGTTATCACAAGCCTAATTACTAACAAGATGCAAGTAAGAATTTCCCAGTCCCAAGCCCTGCAGACTATCCAGTTATCCTTCCGCGGGTTGAGAGTATAGGTGGGTACATCGCCCGGGAGACAAATGTACCCTTAGGTGACTTAGAGGGTGCAACACGCGACGGTGTGCTGGAAATGTGCTCTACTCGTCGGCAAGCTACAAGTCCAATTAAAGCGCCCAGATAACGAGATTGCCTGTGACTGGAAATTCTCCATGAACTAGTTAGATCTAGTCATTAGCCTAATCCATATTCAGTATGAATCCCTGACCATGGGAACCAGAGAGTCACGTCCTAGACATGATGCAAGACAAGATAAGCGGATTGCACAAGCAAGCAAGCAGGAACACCCACGGTGTCAAGTAGATTATACGAGTCAAGTTAGCCGTCGCAACAGCATCAAGTCAAGTCAGGTTACAAGTTACAAGTCAAGTCGAGTACAAGTCAAGTCAAGTCAGGTCAGGTACATGTCAAGAGTGCGCCGCCACGGGCCACTGTCAAGTTATCAAGTATCAAGATTAATCATGTCAGGGTACTTGTCAGGAGCGTGCCACGACGGGCCACTATCAAGTCAGGTTGGTCATGTCAGCAGTGTACCACTACGGGTCACTGTCGTGTTAAGCTAGTGCCTTGTCATACCATGCCATGTACGATAGTCAATCCAAACGTATAAGTAAAATCAAGTTCATGACAAAAGGCGTAAGGATATAAAATGAGCGTAAAATATCTAATAAAATATCAATATACAGGACTATAGAAGAGCCAAGCTTAAACCAAATATCCATGATTGGATAAATTGCGTAAGGGTCCCTGGGGTCGGGTTGCGCAGGAGTCAAGTGCGCCAGGGGCCAACTGCACAGGGGTGAGCTGCGTAGGAGTGGATGGCGCAGCAGATGGATTGCGCTGGATCAGGTTGCGCAGGAATAGATGGCGCAGGGATGGATTGCGTAGGATCAGGTTGCGCAAGAATAGATGGCGCAGGGTCAGATTGCGCAGGGACGGACTGCGCATGGATGGATTGCACAGAAGTGGACTGCGCATGAGCAGACTGCGCAAGAATCCATGCGCACTCGGGTTGAGCACAGTTCGCCAAGGGGCAAGCTGCGCGGTCGGCGCTGCGCTAAAGAGCGCTGGCCAAGGGGGATGCGCAATCCAGCACTGCGCTAAAGAGCGCAGGCTGCTGTCTTCTTCTCCAGGCCGAGAAGAAGACTCCAAGAACTCCAAAGTTCAAAACTTCATAACTTGATCAAATCAAAACGAAATTTAGATTTTCAAAGCTCTAACTTGAGTAAAATTGAATTCTCTTCCACAAGGAAGCATCAAAACAAACTAAAATCTAAGTTAAATAGATCAAAATCATGCAAATCCGAAAATAGTAAAAACCTAGATCTAGAACAATGGAAACTCCAAATCACAAAATGCCAAGTTCTAAAGTTAATCTCCATGGCCTAATCTAGCTAATGGACAAATAAAAAGTGGTTCTCATGTGGTGGCAAGGTGCACTTGCCTATGGATGATGGTGTTGTGTAGAGGAAGGAAGAAGAAGAAGAAATAAATGAAAATTATGAGGAGAGAGAAAAGTAGGTGGGGATTTATGATGGTGGGTTGTGGTGGAATGAGGGTGGAGAATAGGTTAAGGTGTTCCACTCATGATGAACCAAACCAAACCAAACCAACTCCACAAAATAAAACCAAGCCATGGTCCAAAACCCATTTACGAGAAACCAAATCCACAAGTCGAGAAAATAAAATACGGGCCAAAATCAAATTACTAGTACAAATACGAAATACAGGAAATACGGAAAATAAGGGTGACAATATGACATCTCATGGAAGAAGAATGAGGGAAGAAGAACATGTGTAGAGTGCAAAAAAAATGTGGATTTAGACTATATGGCTCAATGAATTCTGATGGTACTGGCAGTTGAAAAGTTTGCAAGCAACCCACAATTGCTCAAGGGTGTTGGTGAATACCCAGATGAATGCATTTTGGTTGGCGAACAAATATTTGCAGGTCTTCAGAAGTAGTCCTACATGAAATGTTGAAGAGTTCAGAAGTGGTGTAAATAGGAAGTTCTCAGTTGAAATCTCCAGAGCTAAAGCCTACAGAGCAAAGAGAAAAGCAATGAATATCATAGAGGGATGTTACAAACAACAATATGGATTGTTGAGAGACTATGCGGCAGTCATATTCCAAAAGAATCCAGGTAGTGTTGTGAAGATAAGGACACAAAGGACATCATTGGAAGAACCCAACATCTTCGATGGGATTTTTATTGCCTACAATGCACAAATAAAAGGTTTCAAGAGTGGTTGTAGAAAGGTTATTAGGGTTGATGGAACTCATTTGAAGGGGCCTTTAGGAGGGATTCTACTAACTGCTGTTGCTAGAGATCCCAACAACCAAATATTGTTTCCTATAGCCACGGCAGTAGTAGCCCAAGAATGCCATGATACATGGAGTTGGTTTCTCCAATGTTTACTTCATGCTATTGGAAGCCAGTCGGAGAACAATTGGCATTTCATAAGTGATAGGCAAAAGGTATACTTCTACATTTGTCATGACCCGCACCCGCTTTTCAGATACGAGACGTGTCCAAGCCAGCCTACGCCGCAGAGTCGGCGGTAGAACGTTGTCAAACCCGCAAGAAATAAATGCTCAAAATATAACATTTGCTGCTCATTCACATTTCTAAATTTGTTACAACATTTATAATTAAAGAAAATACAACATTTTATAATTTAATAAAATTGAGACAACTGCTATCTATTTCTAGGTTTATGTCTGCAAGTACACCCGAATCTCTCAAGCTAAGTGAAGCCACAGCTAACCTGAAAAATGTTGGTTTCCAGTCAGAAATGGAACAAGTACACAAACCAACGGCAATATGAAAATACAATAGAATTAACAAGACATGAAAATAACATATGAATATGAAAACTGGAAAGTACTGATAACATGGCACGGTGGAGAAGAAAAGGAAAAAATAAATAAAAGACATCTACCTATGTGGTGTGAAATATCCTTTTCGACATGTGAACGGCTAGGGATAAATACGGCACCTGCACGTGTCGTGTGCAGCTGCTATCAGTCAAGATTAGACATATTGGGATAGTTCTGGGTAGTCCACATGTCTACTAAGATATTTCTCCTCCCGACTACTCCGTGTGACGAGCGTGTCAACAAGCAGCAAGATATATATATAAACATGAAATGAAAAGACTACTATAAATTGAAAGCAATCAGAAAGTGCACTTGCCTGAGGTCCTTAGCTGGAGAAACCGATAGTACAACCACATCAGATGAGTCACTAAAGTCAACACATGCAAAAACTCTCCGAATGCTGAAATAAACATTACCAATGTTCTCATAATAGTCAAATTAGCTAGGATTGCCTATCCTTAAGTCCAATTCTGGAAACAGGGACAAAACGGTAATTTTGGGTCAAAACGGTGTCCGCCGTTGGACCCGTTTTGCACCGAAAAGCGTGCCAGAGTCAACGGTCTCTAAAGTTGTCAAACTATATGTCAACAGGTCCAATTTCTCGATACAAACCCAACCGTATATCCAAAGTTGGATTTCGGCGGGCCGTGCACAAAATCGTACGTTGAGTCGGACCGTGGGGCCCGCAAAACGGCGGTCCAATCAACTGTCTCAGAATGGGACCAAACTTGGTATACATGACCAGAAAAATGATACAGTCCTGTTGGCATAAGTTTTGTCTCGATCTGATGAACGTGCACAAAGTAATTGGGGAATTTGCACAGAGGCCGATACGGTGAATTTTGACGGATACGCATCAAATTCGTCGTGCACACGCGACCCATTTGTATTCCGTCAAAGCCCTCACGTCCACGAAGCCGTTACGCACCTTTCGATGCTTTCGGTTCGCGACCACGTCGCCCAGAATGGCGGGACGCACGTCGTATCGGAGAAATTTCTAAATTTTGAAAACTGTTTTTCATGGTTTTTCTTGATTTTTGAATTCAAATAACTTTGTACATACTTGATAAAATCTGGATCTACTAGATAGGTTTTAATCTCGTATATATAATCTAAAACTGTTTCTAATAGGTTTTCGAGAACTAATACTATCTGGCTCAGAAATACCCTTCTAAAACAGGGTGTCTGGCCGCTCTTAGGTTCGATTTTTGGACAGATTTGTCCCGACTTTGTGTCGAGTTCACGGGGTGATCGTGCTGTCTCATTCAAATCCCCTTGATGGAAATTTGAGAGGGTCAGGTAGGCTCTCTAGAGAAATTTACGAATTCGAAAGCGACCTAGTATACAAGGAGATATTGGGTCGATTAGGGAGATACCTGGCTGTTGGCGAAACAGAGCAATGCTCTGCCTTGCTGTCGGATCCATGCATTCCGGCGCGACCACGGCCGGCCTGTGGCCGCGCACGATGGCGCCAGTGGCTGGGAAAGGTGTGCCATGGCTGGGCGTTGGTTAGGGTTTCTCCTTTCCGCCCGATCTCTCTCACTTCTATCCCTCGGTTATGCTTATATTTGCGTTTGCAACGCTCGGGTCGGGCTGCTCTTGGCCGCTGGGATTGGGATTACTAGCTCGGGTGGAACCCAGGGCTGAGGCTGGACCTCCCCACTGTGGGCTGAGCTCACTGTTTGGTTTTATTATCTTTTTCTTTTCTTTTATTAACAACTAATATATATATATATATATATATATATATATATATATATATATATATATATATATATATATATATATATATATATATATATATATATATATATATATATATATATATACGTTCTACTATACATATATATATGTACACATACGCACGTATATTTTTATATATATCCATGTATACCTACACATACACGCATATATATATATATATATATATATATATATATATATATATATATATATATATATATATATATATATATATATATATATATATATATATATATATATATATATATATATATACTTATCTATATATTTATATATATACTTATCTATATATTTATATATATACTTATATAATATACTCCATAAATTCTAAATAAATCCCAAAAGTATCATTCCTATGTAGAGCCCATTTTATAAATACAAATATATACAAATATATATATATATATATATATATATATATATATATATATATATATATATATATATATATATATATATATATAACATTTATTCGACAATTATAATATAACCACTGATAATAAAATAATATTATATACGAATATCCTCAATAATACTGATAATAATAATAATAATAATAATAATAATAATAATAATAATAATAATAATAATAATAATAATAATAATTCATAAATCAATAGTGGTGTATATAAACCATTGTGCTCAGTCTAGCAACCCCAAAATATACGAGGACCTATTTTATACAAAAGTCACTGAATACCACTAATAATAACATTTATAATATCTAATTTCGAAATATGCGAAAATATTCGTTAAATCATTAAAATGAAATACAACACCCTCATACCAAATTCCCTCAACACGAACGTCCTTGGATGTGCCGCATGACTACATGGCTTGGGCCGGTCCGGGTCCAGTCCGTGCCAGTCTGGTACAACCGAAGCACTTACTTGTCAAATAACAATAATAATAAATAATTAAACTATTCATAATGGTTATGTCACAACTTGGCCTGGTTTTCCTAGTTAGGACATCACTATGGCTCGGCCTTTCCCTATCATGGCTAAACTATAGTCAAAACACGCCACTGCACTATCCGTGCCATGATTTCTAGTCGTCTTGTACTCCAACCCCTAATCGCGACTAAAATTATCTACCGTAATAATTAACTAATTAATTATTTATATAAACCTAAAATCACCATTCCAATAAAATAAGTAATAATTAAATATTTCAAAATTTCTGGGAAGGGAAGCTACAACATTCAGTTCAGTTTTTTACTTCTACATTCAGTTCAGACTTTATATTTCAGTTCAGTTTGGACTTAATATTTCAGACTTTATATTTCAGTCTTTATATTTTAGACTTCTTTATAGGTACATTACAGTTCAGTTTGGACTTAATATTTCAGACTTTATATTTCAGTTCAGTTTAGACTTATGTTTAGACTACATTTCAGTTCATTTTTTTACTTCTGTATGTTTAAATTTCAGTTTAGACTTATGTTTATAGCAACATTTCAGTTCAGTTTTTTAAAACAATTTTATGTCATTCAGTTTAGACTACATTTCATTCAGTTTAGACTACATTTCAGTTACTTCTGTATGTTTAGACTACTTCTTATAGGTACATTTCAGTTACTTCTGTATGTTTAGACTACATTTAGTTCTGTATGTTTACTTCTGTATGTTTACTTTTCAGTTCAGTTTTTTACTTCTGTATGTTTACTTCTGTATGTTTATAGCTACATTTTAGTTGGACTTTATACATTTTACTTGTACATTGCAGGGCCTTCTTGAGGCTTTCAAACAGATCATGTCCGAGGATAATCATAGGTATTGTGTTAGGCACCTTCATGCAAACTTCAGGGACAGTGGCTACAGAGGGGGCAAGTTAAGAAACGTGTTGTGGAATATTGCAAGAGCTCACACTGTTCCAGATTGAATTTCCATATGAAGGCTATGGAGCAGGAGAACAAAAAAGCATGGACGTGGTTGACAAAGTTGAACAAAGTGCAATGGTGTAGGGCATTCTTCGTTGAGTACTTGAAATGTGATCAGTTGACAAACAACATCTCTGAAGCTTTTAACATGTACATTTTATTACCAAGAGAAAAGCCAATCCTCACAATGTTGGAGATGATAAGAAGATTGCTAATGAAAAGATTTCAAGCGAAAAGAGAGAAGATAGAAAGATTGAGCAATAATTTGTTGTGTCCAAACATACATAAGAAGTTGGATGAGAGGAAGGACAAATCTAGAGGATGCACAGTAACATATGCAGGAAATGAGTTAAGTTTTGAAGTTTCACATGAGAGTGAAATTTATATTTTGAACACAAACAGTAGGATATGTGACTGCAAAGTATGGCAACTTTCTGGAATTCCTTGTTTGCATGCAATAGCAGCAATAAACCATCTCAGGAAACAACCAGAAAGTTATGTTGATGAATGCTATCACATTATTACTTGGAAGAAGTGCTATTCTGAGATGATTTTTCCAATACCAGATAGCAGATTCTGGCCTCCTGGCATAGGTGATCCTATATGTGCACCACTATTTGTTAAAAAAAGACCAGGACGTCCAAAGAAGGCAAGAAACAAGAAGAATGATGAACCTCCCCCCAAAAATAGATATGCAATGAGGAGAACTAGAGTTGTAATAAAATGTTCTAAATGCCAGCAAACAGGCCACAACAAGAGAAAGTGTCAGAATGCACTTGTTGATCCTGTAAAGAAGGCTAGCAAGTTGGCAAGAGGAAGGCATGAAGAGAATGTTCAAGGCACAGTTAGGGAGGGTGAAAATGAAGTTAGGGAGGAAGGAAATGAACATGGAGTTGAACAACAAACGAGTAGAGAATCATCATCAATAACTAGAGGAAGGGGGAGAATAAAGAGGTTGGTTAATAGGTCACCACCTGGAAAGAGAATGTTACCAAAATTCGTGCCAAGAAGAGGGGTTAATGTAATAGCTGCTTCAAGTCAGGTATGGGTATCAATATATAGCTACTATAATATGTGACTGTTATGTATAGCTACAATGTATGGGTATCAATATATAGCTACTAACACACAGTTGACACTTTTTAGGAAACACATGGAGTTCAACCCACAATGTTCACCCAATCACAAGCGGGGCAGCAGTCTGGAGTTCTACCCACTGTATCAAAGAATTCCTGTACTGTTATGTAAATAAAATTGCACTAACCTATTTTGTTAAATCTCCAAATTTATTTTACAACAGATAGGAGTTTATAAATAAAATTGTACTAACCTATTTTCTTTTTTTTTCCAGAAAAGTCAGGTGAATGCCATGACTTTTGATGGTGGCAGGAATTTGATAACAAGTTGGATGATAACAGTTGGATGATAACAGTTTTTTGATGGTGCCCACAACAAGTTGGATGATAACAGTTTTTTGATAACAAGTTGTATGGTGGCAGGACTTTGGATGATAACAGTATTTTGATAACATTATTTTGTATGGTGGACACAACAAGTTGGATGCTAACAGTATTTTGTATCAAAATGTGGATGATATCAGTTTTTTTGTATCAAACTTTGACTGAATTCCTACTTTTTTGTATGAAAATATGGATGATATCAGATTTGTATCAAAATGTAGATGATATCATATTGTCTCCTGGATATATGCAAATGGTCTAATTTGGATGTTATGCTAATGGTCTTATTTGGATATCAAAATGTCTACTGCTTGAATGAATGATACTGCTTGTGCAAATGGTATGTCACTTTTATGTATGTCAGTTTGTGCTTTTATGTATGATAATGGTCTTATTTGGATATCAGTTTGTGCTAATGGTCTTATTTGGATGTCAGTTTGTGCTAATGGTCTTATTTGGATATCAGTTTTATGTATGTCAGTTTGTGCTTTTATGTATGATACAGATTTGTGCTTTTATGTATGATACAGATTTGGATGTTATGCTGATGTTATGCTAATGGTATGTCAGTTTTATGTATGTCAGTTTGTGTTAATGGTATGTCAGTTTTTGGATCAGTAAAGCTTCACTTAGTAGGTCAGTTTTTTGATACAGAATTCCTACTGGCTCCAGAAAACAAATATATCAGTAACATACAACTGACTCCAAAGAACAAATATCAATTTTTACAGTTTTATAAGCTTCACTTATCAAAGCTTCACATAATATCAACTTAGTATGTCAGTTTTATAAGCTTCACTTATCAAAGCTTCACCTAATATCAATTTTTACAGTTTTTAAAGCTTACAAATGTATCAATAACATACAACTGACTCCAGAGAACAAATATCAGCAACACATCTTTTTCATTAGAATCATGTCTTAGTTAGGGATTCATACATAAACCCAATCCACATCAGAATAACTACAACAATTCTCATGAACTTTTCAAAAAGAACCGTCCTAATCATCTAAACAACTGTCACTGCAAGTATAACAACAAATACAAGTATAACAACAACAAAAGTCACGAGAATGAAAGGCCTGGAACTTTGTATTTCTTTCATACGAATTTGTGCCTCCAGATCTAATATTTTCTCCTTCATCTCCATGTTCTCTCTTTGTAATCTTAGGATGAATTTTCGAGCTTGAATTGGAAACTCCTCATCTTTTCACTCAAAAATTACATCTTCTGGAAGATTTGTAGTTACCACATCCCCAAAATCGACGTCCAGCATTTTGTGTCTTCACACATGTTGTGAGATGAGTCTCAATTTGGCAAAAACAACTCCTCCATTCCTCTTCGACCTTCTTTGAAGAGTAGGTGCTGCTGGACTCTCTTGAGATTACTGACATGGCAAAACTATAAACTGCATATAGGAATTGAGAGTAGATGAGAGAATATGTAGAAAGAAAATAGACTACAAAAAAATTAGTAGAAAAAACTGAAAGAGAATGGACTAGGGCATATAGGAATTGAAAGTAGATTAGACATTATGTACAAAGAAAATAGACTACAAAAATTAGGAGAAAAACTTGAAAGAGAATGGACTAGAGCTAAGGCTAGGGCATCACCGGACAGCAGATGGGGAAAAGAATTGTAACTTGACAAAATTTCTCTTTCTTGAAAGAGAATGAGCTTTTAAAATAATAATCAGGGTTATTCTCGTCCAAAAAAAATCAACTTTTTCGAGCAGAGACGAAAAAAACTAACCCCTGGGCGACGGAGGGTACCAACTTGAACATATTGAATAGTTGAGGTATCAATCTGTTACGAAAAAAAGTTTAGGATATCAACTTGAAAAAGTGAGATAGTTGAGGGTAGCAATTAGCAATTAAGCCTATAAAAAAAAGAAGTGGAGGTGGGATGGAAACGCAGTGTTTTGCTTTAATTGTTGCAATTGCAACATGCAAGCAGCATGTTGGAAATGGAAAGACTCTTGGAGTCTTGGGTTGTTCTTCTTCTTAGCTTTAGATAAATGTTTTTGAGAATTGTGCCCTCCTAATGGTTAATAGCAGCAACAATAGACTCAAGAGTCCAAGAAAAGAGTTTGGTGGGACCGTAGGAATTAATACTTGATAGCAACTGTTCGGTTTTCTTATGCGTATTTTTCACCGAATTTTTAAAAAATTTGTATAATACGCATTTAAAACTCTAGAGACGTAAAATTCGCGTACAAATACGAATTTTTTTAAAAGTACAAAGTATTATACGTTTATTTAAAATACGGAAAAATTCACGTATAATACACGTTTTATTCGGGTGATTGCTAACAAGGGTCTTCCCACAGTCTTCTCAATGATTAGATAGCTTTCAGACCATGGCATAATAGTGTTCTCATAAATGCATGTTTCTATTATTCTTCGTTCTATCCTAACATTTCATTTTGCCTCATAAGCTTCGATTTTGTGAGCTGCTATGTTGCATAGGCACGAAAAAAAATGTCCGTGTCTCTATCGTGTGTATTCATGTCAACATAGAGGACTACGTATGTACCTATTTGAAAATGTCCATCTGTCATATCCGCACGGATATGGACCGTGTGTGCTCATGGCGGAGAGAAGAGAGAAACGGAGTTTGATTTAAATTAATTAAGAATTTAATTATTAATTAAGGATAATTTAATTATGATAACTAGACAGTTAATTTTAGCTAGTTAATTAATTAGTAATATAGTTTAGTAATTCTGACAAATTAGGGAATTTAAATTAGAACAGGATTTTTATAATAATAATAATAATAATAATAATAATAATAATAATAATAGCAGTAATAATAATAAATAATAATAATAATTTGAATAACTTAGAAAAATTGGAAGTAAAAAAATATCGTTCCAGACAATCAGACTAAAATGAAAAACTCAAAATAATACATAGGCTTAAAAAATATTTCCAGAAAAAATTTTACCAAACAAAATTTAAATTTTTTCTCTAAAAAAAAAAAAACTATTTCTCAGATGAAAGTAACCAAACGCCAACTCAAAATATGTATATCCAAAAAACAACTTTATAACAACTTTTTCTAAACCTGTTTTGAGAAATAAATTTCAGAAAAATATCCAAACGGGCCCTCAACCTCTAGAAAAAAAAGTTTTACAACGAGCCATATAAAAAAGTCTCCATCAGACTTCGGACAAAAGTATTTTGTATACATTGTTAGAGGCGTTTGGTGGCCGGGCAGCCCGAAGACTGGCAGCGAATCGACCCGGCCCGGTCCCTCATCCGAGAAATTTACATTATTTTCAATTATTATAAGTATCGCATCAAATTATAGTTGATTTACATAATTTCTGTACACACCTTACTATATTTTGGAATTAATACAGTGTATTATATCATATAATACATATTATATACCATAACATTATATATATACCATATATAATAGTCGTATATGTTACCATATTTGTATACATATGGTATATTAATAATCTCTACCTGATTCAAAACGGCTAGAATTGAGTTGTTATGTATATAATTGCATAAATTAAGAAAAACTTTCTAATTAATTTATTGACCTTGAACAAATGCGTATAAATTTTCAAAATTTTGGTATTATTTAACTAATTGTTTTTATCTAACAAAACATATATCTAAAGTTCTAAAAAAATATCTATAAAAAATTATAATTAAAATATGTTCAAGTTATATATTTAAACTATTTTAATATAATTCAAATTTCTAACAATTTTCAACAATATCATTTTTTTTTTTGTATGGATCATATTATCTAGGAGAAGGTATTTTTGACGAAAATTCCACATTGGTACTACTAATAAAACTTTTAGGAGAAAATGTTACCATATATATATATATATATTAGTATTATTACTAGTAACACGGTTACCATATATATAACGTATGTTAGTAGTTGCAGGAAATAATAATGTTCGTTGGACCGAAACAAGTTATTGACCCGGTCCGTTATCTACAAGATGTCATATATGTTCGTTGGACCTCCGTCAGCATTTATTGTGAGCCCACATTAGAAAATCTAATGTAAATATGGTAATATTGTTTTCTATTTTTAACTTTTTTTTATTTATTGATGGAAATAGTTTATTCTACAATATGAACCATCGGCTGAATCATTGGCTCACATTTCTTTTCCCATCCACAATTGTCTACATAAACTTATTTAAGTAGTCGAAGGTTAATTTGATCGCAGCACCGGTCGAGACAATGGAACCTTCCATCTCAAACGCAATCTCATTTTCCAGAGGGTTGATCATTGCTCTATTATTCTCATGCCTCCTCCTCCTCTCCCTCGCCGAATCGAGAGAAATCGCAACCCTGAATCCCATGAACAGAGGTTAGCCTAATCGATATCGTGTTATCTTTGCGAGTCAACCAAAAGTCAGCGGTGCGTTTGTATCGTATCGTGTCGTATTCGTGTATGTATAAGTCGTGTTTGCGAAGCTTATTATTTTGTATCTCTTCGTTGATTGTGAAGGCGAAGACGGTGCTGTGGTGATCTTAGGTGGTAGAGCTCCATTGCTGACGCCGCCTCCGCCCAGGGGCAACCGAGTGCCTGGCCCTCCTTTTGCCATGACTAATTATTAAGGTTGGGGTTGGTGTGTTCTTTTCTTTCACATGCATTTTCTTTTCTTCTAAATAATTTTTTGCTACCATCAATATTAACATGGTTTGGGAAATCAAAATTGTATTCATACTAAAGGAAGCACAAATTTGAATTTATTCGGATTTATTATGGCTGATGTTAACGGCCACCATAAAAAAGATGTGGGCTTCAAATTGGTGCGTTTTTTTTTTTTTTTTTTTTTGCGTAAAGAGGACTATTAAAATTTTGACAATTATATTTTGGCAGATTGCCATTGCCAAAATTATGGTGATCATCATTTTGACATTGCCAAAATTTGGATTATGGCGGGCTAAATTTAAAAAACTTATTTGCTTCTTGTTCTCCTTTGCTCGTAGGTTGGACTGGACCTTCTTCAAGAGAGGGGAGAGGAGACTGGTTGCTGAAGACATTGTTGTTGGGTCTGTCTAATGATGTACTTGCTACTACTTTTTTATAATCAATAAAGTACCTCCCTTGATTGAAAGGGTGAACTACCTACTAATAAAGGAAAATGCTATTTTGTCCGTCTGCGAGGCTGGCCTGCGCTGGTCTACACCCGTGTGGCGGACAGCCATTGGCCCCCTGCTAATCTGAGCCCACCTCAAACGGGAGAGCCAATAGCTGCCTGCCACGCAGGAGCGGACCAGTCCCGCGGACGGACAACCTAGCAGCGTTGACTAATCAAACATATGTTACCAAGCCACTAATATTATGTGCCGCATAGCATTCCTAGGTAACTCTCCATGGAAGAAGAATAGCAAGTCATCCTCAAACAAATATGATTATAAGTAACTTATTTATAGTGGATATTAGAGTTTGGGTCTCAAAATTGTCCAATGTAAGCGTTTGAATCTCCAAATTATTGTTTATTAACCTACGTGAACAGTGGTTTCGAGACTCAAATACTAATGTTGGACAATTTGAGACACAAACCCTGATATTCACTGTTATGTGAGACCCTAATATTAAATATCCCTCATTAGTTTTAGGGGTGGCCCTGGTCCAAAGTAAACTAGACGACGATCCAAGGTCCAATACCTAAAGGGACACTAATATAGACGTATCTAAAATAGAACTAATATGTATCGGTTCATCCATAATATAAAATAGTTGTGGTGTAGTGACTATTATGGTATACTTGCACACTATAAAGGTTTACTTCGTTTTGTTCCCCCATGAGTTCGGGTTCAGTCCTAATTAGTTTATATACAAGAATATCTTGGTTATAAGACATAACATTTTATTTACACTAGATAACAAGTCTACCTCTAAGGGATATATATATATATATATATATATATAATTGGTTTGTACAATCACATAAAGTAGATAGATAAAACTAACTATAACACTCCTTTTAGTGCGTAGAACTCAATTATAAATTGTATTAGTCTTCATGAATGATAGCGTCGGTCTACTTACAAATTGTTGCAGTCTTCATGAATGACCAAAAAAAAATTTTTCCCCTTAGGTTTCTATTCTTCTTATCAAAAAAATGCTTAGTATTTGGATTTAATTTTTTAATTTACATAATTTGTTGATTTGTGAAAATTTTGAGGAGGTAATTTTTTATTTCTTGGGTTGTTTTTTCCATAAACATTACAAGAAACATACCATCCCTCAGACTAAATTGGTACTGCTGACGTTTTTTAAACTATAAGCTGCTTTTGAAAACGATTATTTTGCCTTCAAGAACTTTCTACAACATTGAATAGGCTTCCTGGAGCCTATTAATGAAGTAGGCCGAGCTATACTTAATATATATGTTTAGGATGAGTGTTTGGTTTATTCGATTTAATCGAATCGAATAAATGGAACATCTAAAATTCAGAACTGAACTTCAAAAAAATCGAAAGCAAGCTGAAATGAGTCGTAATAGAAACCGAATTGAACCAATAACTGATTCAGTTTGTTTAATTAGACAACTTTTATTGTTTAATAAGTCGGATTTAAAATTAAAATTGTGATTCAATTATATTAAGAAATTACATATATCTTATTTGCATTTTAAAGTTGATTCAGTTAGGTCTCGTTTGGTTCGCGGAATGGAAGGGAAAGGAAATTAATTCCTTGTCATTTCCTTTCTTTTGGGAAACTTTAATTTCTATTGATTTTCCTTTTCTATGTTTGGCAATGCCAAAGAATTTGGAAAAGAAAGTAAATACTTCAATGTGGGAAAGTGATTCCTTCCTTGATGGATGGAATCACTTTTCTTCCTAATTTTTCTTTCATTGGGAATCACTTTCCTTTCCTCCTCAATTCCTTGGGCACCCAAACATAGGAAAGTAATCACTTTCCTTTCCCAACCGGAAAATTCCGCGAACCAAACGAGGCCTTAATTTTAATAATGACAATCCAAGGTCCAATCCTTACATGTCTATACTAATTAAAAATGGTTCATTAATTTTAAGGCTTAATTGTACTTTGCTACCCTCAACTATTCCGCTTTTTCAACTTGATACCCTAAACTTTTTTTTGTAACAAATTGATATCACAACTATTATTTTTTTCAACTTGATACCTAATTTTTCAAAAAATCCCAAAATGCCCTTATCCCTTCCCTTCTCCCCTCCCCCCCCCCCCCCCCCCCCCCCCCCCCCCCCCTTCCCCCTCTCCGGCCACCCCACCCTCCCGCTCCGCCTCCCCTCCGGCCACCCCCATCCTCTCTTGTATATCCCCCCATTGCCAGTCCCGGACGAGCAACCAAAGAAGTCTCCTCCAAGAATATTCTTGTCGAAGAGAAGGGCATGGCGTAAAGAAATGTAGGGATTCGTCTGTTCCTCTCCTGCGGTTCTCCATTCCCATTCAGATGCGAATCCCTCCGGTCCATGAAGAGCATCTTGTCGGCCAGATCGAACGGATGTTCTTCGACCTCGGCAAGGATGCCGTAAGCCACCTGGTATCCGGGATTGTACAGCTTATCGTACTGGACCAAGCACCTCGAGAACCCGGTGGCGTCAAGAACCACGGCGGCCTCGATGGTGATTCCGTCGTTGCAAATCAGGAACGACTTCTCCTCCTCGTGGAGCAGGGGTAGCCGGAGTGGGGGAGGGGGGGGGGGGGGGGGTTGGGGGAGGGGAGATAATTTTAAGGTTTGAGCATGGGTATTTTCGTCCCAAAATTTTTTGGGTATCAACTTGTTACAAAAAAAAAGTTTAGGGTATCAAGTTGAAAAAGCGGAGTAGTTGAGGGTAGCAAAGTGCAATTAAGCTAATTTTAATAATGACAACTTAGTAATTACGAAGACTATCCTTTGGTTTTGCTAAAAAGTCTTCCTAAGTTAATTTAAAGAATGTTAAAATACGTGTAAGGCACGTACACATATGCTAGTATATATATACATATGCTAGTATATATATATATATATATATATATATATATATATATATATATATATATATATATATCTTATACAAAACACAAATGTTTTTGAATCCTAGGGCTGACTGTGCCAAGATAAAGAGTGGTTGGGATTTAATCTTGGTGAATCAACGGTTGTGGGGTTTTTATGGGGAAGAGCATTATTGGGAGTGGGGTTTTATGGGAAAGAGCATTATTGGGAGTGGGTTTTATGGGGAATCCAAAGATGGGGATTTAATATTTTGATGGTTGGGATTTAATATTTTGATGGGGGCCTCATAATGGTTGTGGATGAGCATTATTGAGAGTGGGGTTTTATGGAAAATCCAAAGAAAATTCACATCCAGCAGTGGTTGGGATTTAATATTTTGATGGGGGCCTCAAAATTATTATTGTTCGTTTAAAATTGGGGGTCCAAGATTTTGAGGGGAAATACCTTAAATGAACCATGCTATGTGCACGTGCCTTGCACGTATTTTAACATTTCTTAATTAGTTTAGGAAGACCAAAGGGTAGTCTTCCTAATTACTAAGTTGTCCTTATTAAAATTAATGAACTATTTTTAATTAGTATAAGTATGTAAGGATATTTTCGAAATTTAAAAGTTTCACCATCTAAGTTTTCATATTATATAATAGAATAGATAATTAGTATAAGTATGTAAGAGTATTTTCGAAATTTAAAAATTTCATCATCTAAGTTTTCCTATTATAGAGTAGAATCGATATATAGATAACCAAGTGTTTCCCCCCCCCCCAAATTCCAATGAGCTATGGCATGGGCAAATAGATGGGGATCCATGCAACAGTAACACACCCCACCTGCCCCGGCTCGATGCTCCCGAGGCCCACACACCGGTCCGTGTCCCCGTCGCACCTGGCAAGCGAAAAGCAAGTGGACACGTACGTGTCCCAGTGACAGATGCAAAAATTAAGCATGGGCTTGCATGAGTAGAGTAGGAGTGGAGTTGAGTTGAGTGCGTTTGAGCACCCAATGATTAACTACCAATCAATATATTTGTCCCACTCTCCCCCTAATTATGGGCATTTTCACTACTAATAATCATCCAATTATCTTAGCCTAAAAAAATATTTGATATATTTATCTACGTTATGGTAACGTGCCCATGACGTAAATTTGATTATATATTTATATAGCATGTGAAAGAAAAAATATATACTTAATTTGACCAGTATGAATCCTTCTTTTAATTTGATAATATGTTCTTTATTGTTTTATTTTGTTGCACCTGTAGGGGCTTAGGTCTGATGTGTACCTATAAAAAAGACACCCAAGTGGCCAAGTCATGGAGATGGAATGTGCTTTCACACTCGCCCTTGGGTTCTATTTTTTTTTAATATTAAAATCCATACAACAACACACAAAAAAAAAAAAAAATTCTTCCACCAACACTAATTAATTATATGCCTTACGTGAGACTTTTGAGGAACACTTTTCAAACTTTGAAGGTCATTTTGGTTTCCCATAAATATAACATACATTATTTATTATTATAACTAATATTAGAATATTTACAAAATTATTATTTAGAATATTATATTTAGATGGATAATTGATTGCACATTTATTGGGGATAACTACGTACGACTTAATATGAAGAGGGAACAAGAGGAAACAATATTGACTATGTTATTAATATTGTGGTAGGTGGTGTTGCAGATACTTTACTAATAATAAAGGATTCAGTGTTTAGAGAGTTGTCGTAATATTTGTTATATCATTTCACTATTTACAATAAATAAATAAAACTTAAAATTTATAGTTGTTGTAAAAGATATTCTATGTATTTACATCTTTAGATAACTAAACAACTCAAAAAGCAGTTATGAAAATTATATATTCTACATAAAAAAGGAAGAATATAATGTGTACAAGTATTTTACGACTTCGTATCAATTGGTCCATCAAGTTTATAGAGACTCGATGGGGGAGGCCGCCAATCCTAAGTTGCATTTTCCAAAAAAGTTTTTGTATAGCTGGAATACTGAGAAACCGTACAATCTTTTTTTTACGTGTGGTCGCCAATATATATATATATATATATATATATATATATATATATATATATATATATATATATATATATATATATATATATATATATATTCAAAACAGTATTGCATTTGGGATATCACGTATGTTTCAACCCATGCAAATGTCTGAGCTACTTTTGATATCTTTTTATAAATCTAATTAATTGAAATCATTAAATTTATTAGAAGCAAGGGTTCTTTTCCAAGTAAAAAGAAAAGAAAAGGAAAGAAGAATAACTTTGAGCAGACACACCCAACAACATCAATGTCTCATAATGGTTGAAAAAAACAAATCATTGTCCTTCTCAAAATAGGATGCATGAACTAATTTGCAATAATGGTTTGAAATCAAGCATCTGGATGACCAGTCAACACTAGAACTACCTTTTTTATGTTCTTTTTGGTTACTTTTTACATATTCTAAATTTTAATTGTGTTCAAGACAAATTTGGTTTAGGTCCACACAATTTTCATGAATTTGGCAGGAATTAGTTAACTCTCTAATATAAGTGCGGGAAAAGACATTCAAGTCTCAATATTTCTAAGAATAGGATAAAAACAATATAATTAATGAAATTTTTTACATAGAGGGATGAAATTTGTCGTATTTACGAAAAAAAAAGAAAAAATTTAAAAAAATAAAGAAGGAGAGGAAGGGACGACATCAGTAATGACGTCCAAAAAAAATAAACCAAAGGATCCACCCGACGACATTAGTGATGGCGCCTAGCTAGGGGCCCTCCCACTCGGCGACGTTAGTGATGCCCCCCCCCCCCCCCCCCCCCCCCCCCCCGGAGCACCATCACTAATGTCGTCCCACACTTGTTTTATTTGTTTTTGTAGTTGGCTTCCCTGTGTCGAGAGGGATGAAAGACAAAAATAATTTGTCACATCTTGATTGTGAAATCTGATGAAAGCATATATGTGACAGTCAAACATGGAATGCACCAAATGACCATAATATAATTATGTAAGGCATTTAAATATCCCCAGAGAAAGGCAAAGTGATTAAAAGCATTGAGATTTTCCATCCCAAGCAATAGTTATAATAGCTGCTAACAGTAGACTATGACGTGGTGGAAGGTGCTGCAGACATACGCTGCACAGTGGGATGACATCAGTGATGGCGCCGGGGGGAGAGGGCATCACTAATATCGTCGAGTGGTGGGGGCCACTAGCTTGACGTCCTCACTAATATCGTCTTTTGGGCGTCGTTACTAATGTCGTTCCTTCCTAAAAAAAAATTGGATCTCCCCGCTGTTGCATATTACATGCAAAAGCCAAGTCCTCAAAGCCAAGTCTTCAACATGCCAAGTCTTCAAACATGTGTCATTTTTTAAGTCGGAGACTTAGCCTCTTTTGGCTAATTTTAGTATAGGCTATTTTAAGCATATACTATCTTTAGCATATGCTTAATGCTATATAAGAGAGAGTCCTTTTTCACAATCTTCACTCCACTCTCTCCCTCTCATTCTCTATTGTTCAATTCAAAGCTTTGTTCTTCGGTTTGTGCTCTGGACAGAAAAGCTAAGTTCGGGGTCGCTCTTTTCGAGTTGTGTGAGACGAGGAGATACCGGTAGAGCGGAAGTTTTACCACTAGGAGCATTCGGAACAAGTCTGCACTTTTTGATTATTTTTTGTCGTTTTTATCGATTTTTTGTCTTTTTACCAATTTTTTTGTCGTTTTAATCGATTTTTTGTCGTTTTTAGCCAATTTTTTGTCTTTTTTTGTCACTTTTTGATTATTTTTTGTCGTTTTTACCCAATTTTTGTCCTTTGTCTTTTTTTGTCAATTTTTGTCGTTTTTAAGCGATTTTTTTTTGTCTTTTTTTAGATTTTTTTGTTGTTTTTACGATTTTTTTTGTCATTTTTTGGTCATTTTTACTGATTTTATGGCATTTTTTGTCATTTTGTCGCTTTTATCGATTTTTTTGTCGCTTTTTTGTTATTTTTTGGCGTTTTAACTGATTTTTTGTCCTTTTGTCGTTTTTATCGATTATTTTTCATTTTTGTTGTTTTTAACCGATTTTTTGTTGTTTTTAACCGATTTTTTGTCGTTTTTAACCTTTTTTTGTCGTTTTAACCGATTTTTTTGTTGTTTTTTGTCGTTTTTCTCGCATTTTGGTTTTTTTTGTCGTTTTTACCGATTTTATGTCATTTTTTGTCGTGTTTTGGTTATTTTTGTCGTTTTTACCCTTTTTTTGTTATTTTTTGTCGTTTATACATTTTTTATCGCTTTTGGTCATTTTTGTCGTTTTAACCGATTTTTTGTCGTTTTCATCGTTTTTGTCGTTTTTTGTTATTTTGTCGTTTTTACCATTTTTTTTCGTTTTTACCGATTTTTTGTCGTTTTTACCGATTTTTTTATATTTGTTCATTTTTTCGTTATTATTATTTTTTATTTTTTTCCCGGGAATATTTATATTGTCACCAAACATGGGAATATAATTTTCCAAGGAATTTAATTCCTTGGAATTTGATTCCCGGGAATATAGAATTCCCGACTATATAGTATTCCGCATACCAAACGTCCCCTAAGGCTAATAAACTAGAATAATTCAGTAGTCATGAAGAGATTTCCCAGCTACAGGCAATCCCGTTATCTGGGCGCATTCAGTGGACTTGTAGCCTACCGACGAGTATGGCACATTTTCAGCACACTGTCACGTGTTGCATCCTTCATAAACGGACATTCGACTTGGATAACCTGGATGGTCTGCAGGGCTCGTGGCTGTTGGAATAATCTCATTGTATCTTGCTAGTAACTAGGCCTGTGATAACCCTAGTTAGTTAAAGTATCAAGTCGTACTTATTGCTTGGCCGTGATTGATTGGATGGAGTCCAGCCCAGTCTAGTTTGTCATGATCCTGTACAAGATTGTATCATGACATGATTTCTTTTATCGATAAATCACTACAAGGAAGATGTGTTTAAAACACTATAGACGACGTACACGCTAACGCCGTATTAGCCCATGCCGTAAAAAGAAGGTAGTTTAGACGGCATAATATGCGTGCCGTCTAAACTCAATTTGTGCGCCGTCCATACTCACTCACGACATTCATTACGTGCCGTTAGAAGATAATTATGGCGTGTAGTTGCACGCCGTTATTACACAATCACGACATACATTTGCATGCCATTAATGTACAATTACAACATTCTTCTGCACGTCATTAATACACAATTACGACATGCTGATGCACGTCGTTAAACACATTTTACAACATTCTTTGCATGTCTTTATTAGTCAATTATGACATTCATTGTATGTCGTGAAAAGTATAATATACACACAAATTAGGACATATTATGCACGTCTTAAATTCTTTGCAATTTTTTTTAAAAAAAACCTGCTTTTGTGTAATCAATTTCACCTTTTGACATTCAATCACAAAATATATAATATACACAACAATTATGAAGATTAATAACTATCATTAAAACAATAATGTCACAAAGTAGTGTACACAAGAATTGGAAACCATAGTCAATAAGAATCCCAAATTTCCACCTAAAATGCCACAAAATGATATTGTATATTGAAGCTAAGGCCAACACAAAATATATTCATTCTTTAACTTCCTCTAAACAAAGAACAAAATATGGCGTCCACATCTTCATCCTCAAAACAAACAACAAAATAACATGTCCATAAAGGGCAAATAAGGAGGCCACTAAAATGTCAAAAGCACACCAAGTAATCGCCAATGCTTCATAAGTGACTGGTCCACATCTTCATCCTCTAAACAAACAGCAAAATAAGTAGTCGTCTCTTGCATAACCTATTACATACAATAACAAACCACATCAATATTAAGTTAAAAATGAATGGAATAACAAAAGTAAAAAAAAAAACTAGCATATATTGAAAATGAAATATGATGTTATATGCAGAAAACCTATAATAGAACATTGATTAAATATGACACAGTATCCAAATATTAATACATAGCCAAGCCAAAGCACCACATTGCATAATACAGAATACAATGGCAAGTAAGAAGAGTGAAGCTCGAGAAGGATGCTTACCTATCGACTTTGATGTTTTGCAAAACAATGTTAGACATACCATGCACATATTCAGAATGGTCAAGAAAATTCCTGTATGAAAAAAAAAGTCATGAGAAGCAAGCACCTGATGTGTATTGTTTTACTCAATTAGTTATAACTAATGAAGACGCAAACAATCTTGATTGTGGCACCAACATAATACTGGTAGTACCTATAGTGAATGCAGTTCATATAGAAAAAACTTAGGCCTGCGTTGGATTGTTGTTGCTTTTCAGAAAGTAGAAGCACAAGCAGCTGTTGAAAGCAGCATACCATCTGCTTCCAAAAGCTGCACCAAAATGGTACTAGCTTTTAAATTTTTTTAATAAGCTTGCTGTAAATGAACAGTTTTTGGGACTGGTTTTAAGAAGAATAAGCAGAAGCAGCCATGATAAGCAATCCAAACCCAGCCTTTTATCCCCTCCTTCAGCCTCTTTCCTAATGTACGGCAAGGCAGAGGATTGATCCATGGTTGAACGAGCTTAAACTGCACTGATGTAGTGCTACCCAACCTTAATATAGCCGCCAAGGTTTTGCAGCAAGGCCCTAGATTCCTTTTAGATGTTTGGTTAGTTGTTAGGATTTAGAAAGTTGGCATCCAGTTGAAAGCCTGCAGTAAGAACTACATCAATTCTTTTGTGGAGGTTTCTCTATGTCGACTCATGTTTGCCACCCCATTTTTCAGGCTTGGGTGATGAGTGAACAACATCTACAGTATGGCACCAAAAAAGGGGAAGTCCTAGCTGAGATTTGAAATCCCAAATTTATCCACCTACTTTGCCCTTTTAAGGAAAAATGGTTCATGGTAATTTCTTTTGAAAGGATAGAGAAACATATTGCATACCAATTACCCTTGCAAAAGCCAATAAAGTTCTAAAGTAAAAAAGAAAAAGAAAAATAACCACAAGGAAATAGCTGAAGGGTCGACATTAGATTGGGGGGGGGGGGAATTTTGTACAGGCCTTGTAACTTCTCATAAATTGGTCCGAGTCCCTCAACTTCTTATAAATTGGCCAAAGCACCACATTGCATAATAGAACAGTTTTGAGTTGAAGAAGCAGCAGCTTAGTTGCAAACTCGAAAGAAATATATATAGACAACAACAATACTATTTTGATGTTATGCTAATTAATTAACCAACTGATCACAATATATACAGATGGAGAATGAAACTGGAACTGGAACATTTGCACCACATTGCATACTAATGTATTTATCAAGTCATATTGCTTACAAGAAATATGTATCAAAAAT
This sequence comes from Iris pallida, assembly GCA_029216955.1. NCBI lineage: Eukaryota > Viridiplantae > Streptophyta > Magnoliopsida > Asparagales > Iridaceae > Iris > Iris pallida. The sequence continues at coordinate 6,896,578 of JANAVB010036615.1, forward strand.
GTTAAGGTCCATGCAAAAAAAATGACATCTAGCCAACAATGTTACTTGAAATCATCCAAATTAAATCTGACATCCATTTAAATATCTGGCAAACCAAGTAAAGTTGTAGGTAAAGAACATAGAACATAATATATTTGTTTTCAGTTGGTTTATCATGAAATCTACTGGGAATCAATATAAAGCAATATGAATATGCCCAGCAGCAGCTCAAGTCATCTCATGTATAATCTGATGAATTTTTTGGGAAATTGAACTTAAAAACCAGCAGCGTCTCAAATCTCAATAAAAAGTCATTTTATGTACAATAGTCCAAGCCATCTCATGTACAATAGTTCAACCAATGTCCCAGGATACAATTTCTTATGCATTTTTTGAGAAGTTGTACTAATGAAATTTGCTTTATATGGAGCGAGCATAGTTACCTGTATAAGCTAGCAAACGAGTATCGATCCCACACACAGAACATTGAAGCTCAGGACCTGGAAACTGAAGAGGACCCTATACCAAAGACATGAAGTCTATAACAAAATAATAAGTACCACATGATCCTAAAAATAGAAGAAAACAAGACAAAAAAGGGATAGTCATATTACCTACCTCAAAAGTTTTACCACTAGTCGAATCTGATATACTTGATAGGCCAGGCAATTGTACTTGATAAAGCCTCATGTAGAAGAAAAAACTCACGGGTCGGCCGATACAAAGTCATCTCGTAATCAATTACTTCATGAACCCAAAGTTTATAGCACTCGTGTCCTAAAGGCACATGATGGACCAAGTCTTTGGGATTTGTAGATGCAATCTCACCAATTGCAACAACTTCTGAACCTGTCTCCCAATTCAATAACTTGCATTTTGTCCCAATATTAAGGGAACTTGGATTTTCAGCATTTTCCTTTTCTTGTCTTGTTTGTGTTATCTCACGATTGGTAGAACTTTGAACCCCACAGTTTGAGTTAGTCTTTCCCACTATGTTTGAGTTTCCAATTTCCTACATGAATGAAAAACACATTAATTGTTGGACAAGCTTACAGTGTTAGTATGTAATAAAGAATAAAAATACCATCTCGAAGTCTAAAACTTACAGTGTTATTTTTTCCAATAACCTTTTCAGCAATGCTTTTATATAAATTTCTTAACTCAATCAACTCACTTTTCAATCTATTGACTTTGTCACGATGATATTTTTGACCTTCCACTTTTGAAGGAGTTGCCCCAAAGCCAAGCCCTCTTACTCTTTCTCGTCGTTCGGGACCAATTACTTTTGAAATAGCGTCAGTTTCTAAAGAATTTTTTTCTGATGGTGTTGCTGACTTATGAATATCTTCTATGTCATCCTAACAGTAAATAGTACAGTAGGTAATTTTAGTTTAGTACAAGTGGATAAGAAAATGGTAAAAAATACATGTCAAATCACCTTTCTACAACAAAGTCCTCAACGTAAGAAAATTGAAGAATTGCATCGACGACAGGAAGCTAGAAGAGTACAGTAATAAAGTGGAGTTCGTGAATTGCATGTACAACTAACTGTAGGTAGTCGAGTACATGAGTCACAGACTATAGGTTAGTATACAAATATATCATGCACCATAGTTTTTGCTAAGCATAGGTATTTTCATGAAAGTTCTTAACAAATCAGCAGATGACGTGCTGAAATTCTTCAACCTTTAGCTTGGTCAATCATGTACAAGATATTGGTCAGATTGCCGCAAAACTATGCCAAAGTTCCAGGAAAACCAATATTGATTCTTGCAAAGCAACCAGCAAAAAGCATGGTCTGATCATGACTTGGCTTCATGAAACCATGAAGCAAGCATGCAAGAAAAGTAGAAGACATAATGATAGGATTGGAAAAATAAGCCCCTTGATATAATGCCGGAGGGGTTCAATCACACATTTTATTGCAGTAACTCCAGCTACAAGCTTTCAAACTCAAGCTCATTAATTCAATTTGATGCTTATTTGCAAAACTATGTTGAAGTAGTAGAAAACCAAATTGTATCAAAATAAGAACAACCACTTGGTCAATCATGTACAAGATGTTGGTCAGATTGCCGCAAAACTATGCCAAAGTTCCAGGAAAACCAATATTGATTCTTGCAAAGCAACCAGCAAAAAGCATGGTCTGATCATGACTTGGCTTCATGAAACCATGAAGCAAGCATGCAAGAACAGTAGAAGACATAATGATAGGATTGGAAAAATAAGCCCCTTGATATAATGCCGCAGGGGTTCAATCACACATTTTGTTGCAGTAACTCCAGCTACAAGCTTTCAAACTCAAGCTCATTAATTCAATTTGATGCTTATTTGCAAAACTATGTTGAAGTAGTAGAAAACCAGATTGTATCAAAATAAGAACAACCACTTGGTCAATCATGTACAAGATGTTGGTCAGATTGCCGCAAAACTATGCCAAAGTTCCAGGAAAACCAATATTGATTCTTGCAAAGCAACCAGCAAAAAGCATGGTCTGATCATGACTTGGCTTCATGAAACCATGAAGCAAGCATGCAAGAACAATAGAAGACATAATGATAGGATTGGAAAAATAAGCCCCTTGATATAATGCCGCAGGGGTTCAATCACACATTTTGTTCCAGTAACTCCAGCTACAAGCTTTCAAACTCAAGCTCATTAATTCAATTTGATGCTTATTTGCAAAACTATGTTGAAGTAGTAGAAAACCAGATTGTATCAAAATAAGAACAACCACTTGGTCATTGTTTCTTAGGGAATCAAAAACATTGATCACCATCGTTACCAATGAGGCTAATTAGTTATCACTTACCAGATGATGACTGATATTACCAGTTTAAGCCACAAATATATCAAGAACCGTGACCACTACAAGAATGGCCCATGTGTAATGTAGAACAAAGAGTGGATGACAAACACTTACCAAAATTCTCTTAGCCTCTTCACTCAATTCACCTGTTTTCCTCTGATGTCCCTTGATCATCAACTCTTTGTACGGAGTCAGGTTCATCACATTGTTGACGCTACAAGACAAATTTTAGGTAATAAACAATAAGTAGAAATCAACTAAGGCCAATGAAATGACTAAGGTACTAAAACAGAGTTTTAGGTAACAAGCATATGTGTATCACTTAGTTACCATTTCATCCTCTAGACGAGCATATCCCTTACGACTAGTAGTATGCAACAAAGTTTGACTTTTTCGCATCTTCTTAAATCGTTCACTTCTTTCCTAGTTTTCCATATGAAATATATACATTATATAGCAATAGCAAGATTTAGATCCAAAAATGAGAGGGAAAAGTAACCAACAACACTTACCTTAAATTCTGGAGTACTTCTCTTGATTACAAAAGCCTTCCAATCTTTAAACACTGGTACATTGTCAGGCTTGAGGAGGGCAAGTGCTCGTGGTAAACCTACAACTTTTGCTTGCTCCATCACCTCTTTCATCAAATTAGACTTATGATCACGCCAATGCTTTCCCAACTTTTGGAATGTATATGTCTTGTGGCAATCATCAAGTATATATTTTTGCTGTAAGAAAGGGCATAACATTCAATAAAGATCATCTTATGTTTAATATATATAAGTACGATGTATATAAATATTACCGTGATGTATTCCCATATTTGATGTTTAAAATCTTCGGAAAGATCCGTCCAATTCTCCATTATCACCGGTACTAAATCTCTTACCGTCGAGCCCAAAAAACTAGCAAATTCAGCTGCATTATCTCCAATTGGTTGTCCTCTCTCATTGAAATCAACCGAAACAGGATTTTTTTCTCTTGCGAATACGATCCATTTTACACTTACCTCTGGTATTCTTCTTTTCAGGCACATTAGAATTTGGTTGATTTTGGTTACTTGCTATATTAGGTGACATGTTAGATGGAGAGTTAGAGTCTTCCTGTGATATTCTTACACCATTTTCTCTTTGCATGGTTTTAGCATCGGTAGCTAAATTTTGTGTTACTCCTCTTTTTGCACATTTTTTAGAAGGCTTCATAAAATAAGCAAATAATAAGAACTCAAAGTTGTACCCCAATATATTGTGAAAAACATATTACAAATATAAATGGAGCTTACTTCACCGGATCCCAGCATGTTCACAACTGTCTGAATAGACCTTTCTAAAATGACCAGCGGTGCTCAAAAAATTAAATTACTATAGAAAACATAAAAGAGGATTAGCCATGATAAGCAAAAAAAGATAAGTGAATTTGCAAGAGAAGAAAAAAATAATGTCTTGTAGCATAGAGAACTGTGCCTTCAGCTCCAAACAACCAAACAGTTGTATCTATAAAGGATTCATAAATACTTGTGTCCCCATAGCTTGAATTTTTTGTTTTACTGACATGCCTCATGTCAAAGAGCAGCTGCAGTATAATTTGTATCATAGGTTAAGTAGTTCTTGCAACCAAACGGGCCCTTAGGTTTTATATCTTCTTCGGAAGAATGTGGGAAAAGAAAAAGGAAATTGAATGCAAGAAAACATTCTCTGTTCATACATGATACCCCAACCAAACAAAATCTTCTGCATATCCTCTTACCACAGTTGATAATAGGCTTGCCGTAACTATCAACTTGTCTTCTGAGTTTAGAAAATGAAATGCACACACCTCAAGTATGAATGTCTTCTCTAATGTTGCAACAATTTTCTAAAAGAGAGCCAGCCAAGCTTCAGCAGTAATGTTTTATTGACAAGCTTCAGCCAGCCAAGCTTCTAAAAGTGAGCCAACCAAGCTTCTCTAATGTTGCAACAATGTTTTACTCAGCCCACATATATTGAAAACTGCAATCAATTATGCTAACTGATTGGTATATAGGCAGCAACATCAGTAATGTTTTATTGACATGCCTCTTGTTGACATGCCTCTTGTCAATAACTAAAACAATAGAAAGTTCAAGAATAGCACAGGTATCATAGCTTGAATAGCACATGTATCTAGCACAGGTCAAATAGCTCATGTATTTCAAAGTGAAGCTTCAGTATAATTTGTATCTAATAAAAGGAAATTTCCTCCTAGTAATATTTCACTTTATAGTACAACAATAATCAACTTGGTGAGTGTTTAGTCCAGACTTAAAAAGGAACATAAACAATCTCCCTTCCTGAAACAAGTATTAAGTGTTATAAGTCATGTGACCAAGAAAGAACAAATACTCAAAACTGATACTCAGCCCAAGTATCAAATAAGAGGAATTTTCCTCCTAATAAGGTAGAAACACATGCATAGAATGAAGCACAAGTATCAAAAGATAAAAAACCAAACCCAAAATTCCAGCAAGAATTTTTAATAGCACATGTATCATAGCAAGAATGAAGCACATACATAGCATATGAAAAGTTTCACTGATACTCAGCCCACATATAGTCAAAACTGCAATCAATTATGCTACCTGATAGACATATAGGCAGCAACAACATTAATATTTATACTCACTAATTGGAGCAGCAGCATCATTAATTTTTTAAAACTGGCTCTGTAATTATTGGTAATATGTGACACCCATATTTCACTTTCACCTTAAATTTGAAGAAATGTGATATATAACTTGCGCTATATCTAATATCATCCAAAATTAAGTATAACTGTTTGTAATATGTGACACCCATATTTCACTTTCACCTTAAATTTGAAGAAATGTGATATATAACTTGTGCTATATCTAATATCATCCAAAATTGAGTATAACTGTTTGTAATATGCTACATATGGAATCTCAGTACAACAAGAATCTTCATGGATGAAACTCATGTGAATGTCTTGTATTCTAGTGTACAGGTACAAACAGTGACATAAAATAATATAAAGTATGTAATTTTGGGTCAAAGCTCACCTCTATTAGGATCAAAGACTTTGGAATAACTCTGCAAAATACAATTGCATGCATGTTAATTAAAATAGTTCTTTTAAATCATAGAATTCCAATTCAAGCAATTACAATATATTGACAAAAGCATGTATGAACAGAATCTAACGTGGTGGCCAGAACTAAACAAAATCTGAAGCACAAATATATTGACAGAACCACACAAAAATAGAAGTTGAACCAAACATAAGCAAGAAATAGGTTTCCTCTTCTTTAACAGTCAAGCCTATTGGCAACATAAACACTAATACTTGAAACAAGTTGAAACAAGTTGCTATGACCAGAATACAAAATCTCATGACATTGCAAACACCAACACTTGAAACAAGTTGCTATGACCAGATTCCCAATCTTAGTTAATACTCAGTAGCCCCATATACCTGCAACATAATCAATAAGTGCAATTTAATGAATAATGTAACACATCAAATATTAAAATGTCCTCCGGGTCAGAAAATCATTTACCTCATCCGAAGTAATCTTATCACAATCATGTCTTACATAACCTTCACCATCAAGATTCAGATCAAGTTGTAATACATCTAATGGTGCACATGGCATGTATTCATTAGCTTCGAAGCTTTCTAACTCATAAAATCCTCTTGGTGGGGCTTTTAGAACAACATACCAATTTGATGCATCACTCTCTCTTGAATAAAATACTTGCTTTGCTTGTGAGGCTAAAATAAATGGATCTTTCTCGAATTGACTTTGCCATTGGTGAAGGTTAACCAATGTAAATCCCTCTTCAACTTTGACACCATTTTCTATGTTTGCCCAATCACATTGAAATAAAGGAACTTGAAAATTGTAGTAGTCAAGCAAAATTATGTCTTTAATAACCCCATAATAAGATACTTTTCCAATGACGTGAGATGTGTCTCTTGTACTAGATCGACAAACTGTTTCTGCTTCAATTGAAACACCGCTGTTTTGTGTGCTTTTCTCGGCAACTTTCATATGAAATCGATGACCATTGATGACATAACCTGAGAAGGATAATACATCCTTTTTAGGTCCACATGCTAGCCACCTTAATGTGCTCGACATAGTGCCAGCTTGGCCCATTTTGACTTTATTTTTTAGCCATCCTATGAAAGTCTCTGTATGTCTCTTTTGTAACAAGCTTTCATTCTTCAAAAGACGCCTATCCAAATGCATAAGTTCCTCTAGATGCATTCTGGTATTACAATATAAGCACATAAGAAGGAAATTACGAAAATTTTAAGTGAAAATATGTTTATAATTTGGAATCATACTTACTTAGTATATGGTTCGACTTCAGAACTGTTAAACAAAATAGTACGATGAGCGATCTCTAACATGTCAGAAGACATTGTTCTTATTTGCCCCTTAGAAATTGGCCTCCCTTCTGCAATAGTTTCATTTTCAAAATCATCATTGCGCCTATGTTGAGCACCAATTTCAGCAGCTTGCTTTATGTACCCGCTACAAAAACTTGAGCATTCTTCAGCAAGATACCTTTCTGCTATACATCATTCAGGCCGTGAACGATTTCTAACATATCCTTTTAGCACCTTCATAAATCTAATTAAAAACTAATATTAGTATAGTATAGAATAATTTTTAAGTTTATTATAAATTTAAAATGCAATGTATTACCTCTCAAAAGGGTACATCCAACGAAATTGTACTGGCCCACCAATTCGAGCTTCTCTTGCAAGATGAATTGTGAGATGCACCATAACATCAAAAAAATGATGGAGGAAAAAATCTTTCTAATAAGCACAAAGTTTCTGCAACTTCAACTTCTAGTTGTTCTAATTTGTTTTTATCAATCACTCTTTGGCATAATTCATTAAAAAATGAACAAAGTCGAAATATTGCAGTTCTCGTACCCTTTGGCAGAAGTCTTCTTAATGCTACTGACAAGACTTGTTGGAGTAGAATGTGACAATCATGGGACTTGAGGTTTAAAATCTTGGAATCTTGCAATGACACATGATTTAAAATGTTGGAGCTGTAACCATCAGGCAATCGTAAATTTGCAAGTCTCTTGCAAAATAATTTTTTCTCCGATTTCGATAAATTATAAGAACCTGCTGCCCATCGAAACTTGTCGCCTACTTTTTCAGCATGTAGTTCTCTCCGTATGCCCATTTCTTCCATATCTTTACGAGAATTCAGTCCATCCTTTGTTTTTCCCTTTATATTCAATATTGTGCCAATAATGCTCTCACAAATGTTCTTCTCAATGTGCATCACATCTAAATTGTATCGCAAAAGTAAACTCTGAAACATCATATAAAGAAGACGTATTAAATTTATAACTGAAAATAGATTTTATATTCAGAAAATGATAGAAAGAGAGAAAGGGGGAGAGAGAGAGAGAGAGAGTTAATTATAGTACCTCCCAATAAGGTAACTCAAAGAAAATTGATTTTTTTCTTCCAAGGCCATATTGAATCAACATTCAGTTGTTGCTTCTTCTTCCTCATGTTCTCTTTCTTCCTTTTCTTACCTTCTTTTGCTGGTTGTCCACAATTGTTGACATGGTTGTTATCTTCGTTCTTTGGTTTCCCCCAATCATTTACATGCTTCTTTACCACATCAAAAATTTCTGAACCTCTTAGTGCTTTAGGCTTCCCTCTATGTTCTTCGTTTCCATCAAACCATGACTTTTTTAATCTAAATGGATGATTGTGCGCAAGAAACCGTCTATGGTCCATGTATACATGCTTCTTACAATTAGGCAACCTTCTTGAAGATGTCTCAATTCCACATACCGGACAAGCTGCTCTGCCTTTTGTAGAATATCCAGATAAATTTCCATAAGCTGGAAAGTCATTTATTGTCCACATTAAAACAGCCTTCAAATTAAATGTGGATTTAGTGAATACATCATAAACACTCACACCATTTGTCCACAACTCTTTCAAATCTTCTATAAGTGGCTCCAAGTAGACATCTATATCATTTCCTGGTTGCTTAGGCCCAGGGATCAATAATGTCAGCATTAAGTTTTCCTTTGACATACATAAGGATGGAGGAAGATTATAAGCAACCAAAATTACAGGCCAACAACTATACTGAGTACTACGATCACTGAAAGGATTAAATCCATCAGATGAAAGGCCAAGCCTAAGATTACGTGGATCTGATGCAAAATTAGGCCACTTACTGTCGATCATATTCCATGCCATTGAATCAACAGGGTGCCGCATCTTTCCATCCTGACTTTTGTGAGTGTGATGCCATATTAATTGTTCTGCCTTTTCAAGTGATTTAAACATTCTCCTAAATCTTTATATTATAGGAAAGTACCTCAATACCTTTGCAGGGACTCCATTTTCAATTTTATTGGTGCGTGCATCAACTTTCCACCGTGAAGCCCTACATTTTGGACATGTATTCATATGTTCCTTTTCCTTTCTAAACAAACAACAATCATTCACACAAGCATGTATCTTCTCATAGCCTAAATCAAATTCCTTAAGTAGCTTCTTTGTTGAATATAATAAATCAGGAAGTTTGTTGTTTTGAGGTAGAAGTTTGCCTAGCATCTCAAGAAGTTCATTGAAACCGTTGTCCGTGATACTATGTTTAGCTTTGTACTTGTATAGGGCAACGACCGCAACCATCTTTGTGTAAGTAGAGCCACCATATAAAGGGAGTTCAGCATCCTCCACAAGATTTGCAAAATGTGGTTCTCTTCTTTCATGTGCAGGTTCCGCATTGCTATCGTTGCCCTCAAAGAAATCATCTTCATAATATGCATCTCTAAACATTCTATATTCTTCAGGTGTTTCTAAAGCTTCATATCTAGTTGCAGTATAACTTTCCCCATGAAAGACCCATTTATCGTATGTAGGATCCATCCCAAATATGACTATGTGCTCATAAACTGTATCAAAATGGTGGAATCGATGGCTTAAACAATGGCAACAAGGACACTGGATTTTTTCTAGATTTCCCTTACTAGCTTGAATCGTATCAGCAAACCTTCGTGCTCCATTTTGATATGCTTGTGAATCTCTACAAGTAAAAGCAAACTTCAATATTATATTAAAGAAAGACACTAATAGTATTAATATTTTAATATTTATGGTTTCAGGGATTCGATAGTAACCTTCTAAACTTTACCCAATCTTTATCCATTGTGTATCACCCACTTGTTGGTATCCCCTGTTAAAATCAAGGAGGTTGAAGGACAAACATGATACACAAGGACGGAGCCATGATTATAATTTACCTCAGGCTGAACTTAAAATATACTAAAAAAATCAACAATGCACTTATTTCTTAGAATATCTTCATAATCCAAATGTGTGATTTAAATATCATTTTCCAACAATAAATAGTTATAAAATGACAGGATGAATTTCATAAGTAGAACTGTTAAATAAAATGTTGTTCCCATTTCCAACATAAAACAGTTTTCACAATTACAATTGCGTGGTCAGGATCCTGACCTCAGGATTGGACTCCTAAACTAGTTAGACTCCTAAACTTTTCTTCTATACAATTGTATACAATTGCGTGGCCTATCTAGTGGTAAAACTTTTGACGATGTATAAAACCTAAAAGGTGGACAGACCTCCTTTCCTTAGCCTCTTTATTATATGATATCCTTTGCTTCCTCTGATGTCTTTTTATAGCATTCCATTTCCACATAAACTAGCAAAGGCACTAGGAATAAGGAAATAGAAAGGTTACAAACAAAGCACCTAATGCCACTCCCGTTACAAAGTACAAGAGAACAAGGAGATGGGAAAGGTATAACAGACAGAGATTGAATGTTTACCGCATTGCAAAACTGAAAACACTAAAGAATAAGGAGATAAGAAAGGTATAGCAGACATATAACAAAATGTCCATCTCATTGCAAAGGATTCGCAACCTCCGAAAACTTTAATATGCTAATGGAGATTGAACGTTCACCCAAAAAAAGACACCTCCAAGACTAAATAACAAAAAGAGAGCACACTATTTAATTTTAGGCAATACGTCAATAACTTCATAGGATGCAATCTACCTAACGGACAGTGCTGGACATCACTCACAGGGCACTCCGACAAGTGTCTGAAACTTCACAAAATTATGAAATACGGATGTACTGCGTGTAGCTTGCTCCCAGAGAAAACGGAGGGTTGACCACAAGAAGGCTAGGTGTCCATACATGCCAATAGGTCATCAAGAAAGGGAAGGGAATAGAAAAAGTCAACCTCAATCTCCGAGATGGATCTCCTCCAACAAAATATACTTCTGATGTAGTTAAGTGGGTAGAAATTAGGTTGTTGGAGAGCAACATAACAAAATATTTGTCTGTTGTACACTAATTATTAGTTCTATATGCATTCACCTTGAAGAATATGGGTTTTAGATAGGGATGGTGTTTGGGCTTCTCTTGTGATTATATATACCTAGGAGTAAGCATCTAATTATTTCACACAACAGACGACATGATTTTGGGATTGCATAACAATTATGGAGGCATTATTGCAAGAAAGAGTGGGTTGCAAGGAAGATTTTGAAGAGGTAGAAGAAAAGATACAAGTAAACTTATTGTAGAAGAGCACTAATACCTTCAAAAAGCTTTTATCAATTGGTTTTCATCACATACTGCATACAAAGTCTCCAATAAGATTTACATATTGTATGAAGACACTGAGAAAGACTTAGTAACATGATAAACGACTTAGGTTGCTCTTTTTCTTTCTGAGTATAACCTATTAATTGTTTCAAAAAACTAGCAGTGCATAAATACAAATCTCGATAGTTAAAAGTACAAAAAGTGTTGTTTTAATTAACTTTTATATAATCCTCTGTTTCCTGCATATTGGGAAGAAATAACGTTCCACGATAAGCCTCAACTAATGCAACCCTGTTTTTCTCTTTGTTTGTTGAAAGGCCCTATTTTTAGGAGATTCAAAATGTATACATTTCTCATTAACCTTGGTGTCTGTCACTAACTCTAAATTTACAATGTGAGAGTCAACGATGTTATGTTCAAAATATGGTCTCTGTTAAAATAATACATGTATTACCCCCTCAACCCTCACCATAACTTTATGTTGTAACATGCCTCTTTATTTTGATCAATTTGACATTTCCACCATTCACATGTAAAACCTAAAAGAATGGGAACGACCACTTCCTCATATGACGATTTCAGAATCGTCAGTCTCACCTTGACTAGTAAAGAGGAGCTTTATGTTGTAATAGAATGCTCCTGTTGAAAGAACAGTCAACACAGCCTATAAGTTTGTTCAATTCTAATGGTTCTGATACGCCCCAAAATAAGTTAAACCATGTCAGTAAAAGCACAATCCATGACAAATTTAATAAATAGAAATGATCCCCCATCCTAGCTTCAATGGTTGTGTAAAGTTGCACATTTATTTGCTACCATGTCATGTAAGATCCAACATGAAGAGAATAACTTAGACACCATGCATGGAATCTAAAAGCAGTAAACTTTGTACCAGTTTTCATATTCTTTAGTTCAAGTAACAATATTAGGATAGGAATGTTAAGACCAGTAAACTACAACAGAGATTGCATTTCCAAAAGGTTATTAACTTATCATGATTACTTGAGAGATTTTCCATGACTCCCATGTCAGGATAAAGAATAAGTATCAGTATACAACAAGAATTATAGTGGTTAAGATGAAGATCTAAGTGGAGGAATTTACTCTTTATGATAACAACTTATGCAAAGAAACTTGCTTCATATGAGTCAGCTAAATGCAAGCAAAATGGTTGCAACTACAACTAACTGTTGGACCTTACTTGAGCATCATTTTAGTTGCTCATTTATAGCACAAAATGGTGTGTAGAAATATCATAAATCACAATTGCTTTTTGGTGCAGCTTATTCTTGCCAAAATGGTGTGTAGAAATATCACCACACAATTTCTCTTTTAAGTAAGTCCAATATTTGCAAGTCAGAATGTACCCATTGGCCAAACAAAACCAAAACACAACAAGTTAATCCCATATGTCCATGCTTTAGAAATACATATAGCTAACTAACAGCCATTCAAAAGTATCAAAGCAAAAAACATGAAGCTGCATTTTGTTTCAAGACACATATATAACTTTCGGTGTAGAATCAAATTTGGTTAGAAAACTACAAAATGCAAACTATCTTATTACATAGGGCCAGAAAACTGTAAACTGCAAATTGTCTTAATAACAAACTACAAACTGCAAACTGAAAACTGCAAATTTGGTTAGAAATCTTATGATAGATAGGGTTCTATTCCATGATTGTACCAGTTTTGAGCTAGTGTGTGTATCAGATTAAAGGTAAACAACTATATCAGTATATTACAGGGATGTAGATCAATGTTTCATGTTCATGAAAAAATAATTAGACAACACTTTCAAAAATTAAGCAACTAAAAGTTTGCAACCTTACCATTCACTCCGTCAAAAAAAATCCTAGTTCAGATTTTGATGTGAGAACTGCTCAAAAGGAATTAAATAAAAACATGCCCAAATCATAAAGTTACTAAAAAGAATTTCAATAAAATAAAGGGATATTACCAGCGCATAGACATATAAGTTGATAGCTAGTGTAAAAAGATCCTACAGGAAACTAAGTGAAACAAAATTGTCTAGATCATAAAACATGCCTAAATTATAAAACATCAAATGTTGCAACGATATTTATGATGAAAGATATTTACTACAAGATGTAGATCAATGCCACGACATCATATGTTGCAACGATATTTGTAAAAGTGAAGGAGGGCAGCCTTCGTGCTCTGCAAGTTGCAGCCTCTTCATGGAACCTTAATGATTAAAATGTTATGCAACTGCTATAATAGCCCACAAATTTTAAATATATTTTTTACAAATTTTTTTTATAATTTTTATGCCAAATATTATGTCAACTGCCAAAAACTTAGTGGCCAGGCTTATATAAACCTTTTGGTTTGGTCGATCCGATGATTTTAAGGGCTCGAAACTAAGAGTGAGAATGAGTCCCCTATTACAAATTCCAAAATTTTGTTCTTTGCAATTAACTATCACAATCAAAAAATCAAGCTACAGGGATCATAAGTAGATCTTTGAATAGTTGACAACAACATCTTTGTCTACATTGTTACTTTTGATTCTCAAACAATCAAAGATTTCTCTCCCCCCAAATTATACTGATTGATGCAGCCATAAACTTGGCTCAAGCTTCCCTAGAGTTATTAGAATATTGACATCTCCCGTTTTAATAGCATAAAGCTAATAGACTCATAATAACAAGTGTTATTCCAAAAAGGCAAGGTCGACCAAATATGTTGAGAATTTTTACATTTTATACGCAAATGTAAAGTAGTTTCTTGATGTATATTCCAAAGAACCCATAATTGATGGACGACTGAAATTAAACCAGAACATATGTGGAAAATAAAATTAAACCAGTAAATAGCAAAATTAAACCAGAACATACGTGGAAAATAAAATTAAACCAGTAAACAGCTGCAGAAACATGACCTGGATCCTTACGCGGGAACTATACATTATCACACTCAAACAAAATTAAACCAGTAAATAGCAATATACGCACAAATTAAACCAGAACATATGTGGAAAATAAAATTGGGGGAACATATGGGGACCTCGATCCTTACACAGGAACTAGTAAATAGCAATATACGCACAAATTAAAGCAGAACATATGGGGAAAATAAAATTTCTTAGGTAAAATTGGGGAAAGAAGAAATCAAACCTACAATTCAGTCGTGGGTCTCCGTAGATACGTAGAGATCCTATAAAAACTAAAAAAAATCGGAGTAAGCGTAAAACCCTAAATAAAAAGAAAGAAATTGGGGGAATAAAACCCTAAAAAAAAATCGGGGAATAAGACTTGTGCTCACGAATTTGTACTGCTCTCCCCTTCCCTTGCTATGATCTGAACACAAACAAAAGATGTGAAAATCAAAAGAAGAAGAAGAAGAAGAAGAAAAAAACGAAGAGGAACAAAATCAAAAGAAGAAGAAGTTCTTGGCTGCGGGAAGAAGAAGAAGAAGAGAGAATCGAACCTATTTTGAGGCTGGAGAGAAGACGCGAGAGGAAAAGCGCGCGGGAGAAAAGGGGGGAAGCTTTTTCCTGCGGGAAAAAATTGGGGAACCGGCGGTGTTATTTAGGTTTTGAGGGGGGATCGAGGAAATGTATTGAGGCGCGAAGCTGAAATGTTTTGGCGCCTGTGTTATTTAGTTTTTAGGGTATTTACTGCATGCCTTCTTTTCTATAAAAAATTTAAGGCATTCAATACATGTCGTAAATAACATAATAAATTATATTATGTCCTATTTTACGGCATTCTTTAAAATGTATGTCGTAAAATGATTATTTACGGCATACTATCTTAGGCATGCCTTAATTTCAATGTCGTAAAAGATCACTTTTCTTGTAGTGAATGATGGGATACCAAGTTCTGTTCAGATGAAGGGCTACAATCCCGGTCCTTATTTGGTTTAAGGGTTGTAACTTGGCTATATGAATAGTTTCGTGGTTATCTTATCATATATCGTCCTGATTGTTTATACTGGCCTTAACAATAAAGATCAGGGGTCCAGTTCTGTTCAGGCGAAGGATTACAATCCCGGTCCTTGTTTGGTTTAAGGGTTGTAACCTGGCTCCCGGAGCAGTTCTGTGTCCTCTCTTCGTTTATTGTCTTATTATAACCCAGATCCTGTTCGTCGTGTTTTACTTATTTCAGCGGCATGATTATTTATACTGGCCTTAACAATAAAGATCAGGGGTCCAGTTCTGTTCAGGCGAAGGGTTACAACCCCGGTCCTTGTTTGGTTTAAGGGTTGTAACCTGGCTTCCGGAGCAGTTCTGTGTCCTCTCTTCGTTTATTGTCTTATTGTAACCCAGACCCTGCTTTTCATTTATTGTCTTGTTACCCTACCAATGGTATTTAAGACGGGTTTCTATTCAGGTGAAGGGTTACAACCTCGGTCCTTGTTTGGTTTAAGGGTTGTGACCTGGCTACTTGAATGGTTTCCTCGTACTCAGTTTACTGTTGTTATCTCTATTATTGTCAGTTCTTTATTTATTATCTTTAATATTCTATTGTGATATGCTTGTTTTAGTTCCTAAGTGAAGCCTCCTTTGTGGCACTTGCTCTTTCTGGGGTCTAATCTAACTGGTTTTGTATGGCCAGATATCGGAGCAGCACCAGAGGATCTACCTACCTTTCAGCCAGATGGTGAACACCAGATGTAACCCTGGCAATGAGTGGGTTTCTTTTTGTTCTCCCACTTTATTGTAAAATTATTCTTTTGAGGCGTTTAGCCGGCGAGCACGTGTTAGCTCGTATTGCACCTTTATTTACTGTCTGCCTACGGGCTGTAACATGATTGACAGATCTTAGGGTTGATCATGTATGACTGAAACTCTTGCTAGTCCTAACATTTTGTACGACTAGCTTCATGATCATCCGAATATGTAATGTATGGGACGCCTTGCTATTATATATTTGGTGCTCTGACATCTTGTATACTGTTACTACTTGCTTGAGATTGAGACAATAGGCTTGTTCATGACCATAGGTGACTTATGGATTGTAGTTAAACCCTCATGTATCTAGACAGCCGTGACCGTATAGCGAGATAGATTCCATCTCTATATACGTAGCTGGTTATGTCTTCCCCCGCTCTCCAGTATTCTGGTTCTGGGGCGTGACATGGTTTAAGTGGTGGCCCATGCAGGTCATGTAAATCAAGATATGTGAGGGTTTGCCGAATAGATGTCTCAATCAGTACTCGCCCTTGATCTCTGCTCGTATCTTCTGAATCCCTGTAATCTTGACCTGATCACATGCTTGTATCATTGATCTGTCCTGGTCCTTCCTTATTGTTTCCTATGTCGTCTTCTTCAGCGGCATTGTTCATGGACCTACCGATCAGCAAGGCAGATCACCTTCCGCGGACCAGCAGCAACCTGGAGATCAAGCCCAGCATTCAGGAGTAGCCTCCAGAGTCATGTCTACTGAAGGAGAGCCACCAGTTCAGCCCGTCCAGCCAGCAGAGTCTGATGATGGCACTTTGGGGGGTCTCATCAGGTCACTATTAGCCTCCCAGGATCGTCGAGGAGATGTCTTGCACCAGGCAGTGGCAGACGTTTTGACCAGAGGAGGTCATCAGGGTAATAGTGCGGCCAACAGCTTCTAGCGCTTGAACCCTCCCTTCTTCGACGGCAGTGAAGATGCTATCGCTGCTGATGCTTGGCTTCAGGACACCGAGGTGATTCTAGAAGCAGCCATGACTCCAGAAACTGAGAAGGTGGCCGTGGTGCGCCTGCAGTTATTGGATCTTGCCCGCAGTTGGTGGACGGCGCAGGCCGTTGGATTAGTGGCCCCTATTGCCTGGGTAGTATTCAGAGAGAGATTCCAGACCAAATATTTCGATGCTGTAGCTCGATACGATCTACAGACGAGGTTCACCAATCTGAAGCAGATGGGCAGGACGGTCGATGGATATGCAGCCGAGTTTTCGAGACTTAGTCGGTTTGCTCCTACCTTGGTGGCGACCGAGTTCGATAGAGCCCAGCGGTTCCAGCAGGGACTTTATCTGGAGATTCTATTCGCAGTGGAGTAGTTTGAGCATCAGACTTTTGATGCAGTACTGAGGGCATCCCGGAGGCATGAATATACCTCCCAGAGGATCGTGGATAGGACCGGAGGTCGGATGCGATCCCATAGCCAGATGAATCATTCATCAGCACCAGCCCCGGCAGCCAGGGCTTTGACCATTGGAGCTCCGAGGCGGGCGGCCTCAGTGACGTCGGTTCAGCATTCTGCCCCGACGCACCCTCAGCAGCAGAAGCAGAAGCAGTCTTCCGCAGTGGGATGTTCACACTGGGAGAAGCCAGGGCATGTGGTATCAGAGTGTCGCAGAGCACAGGGTTTGTGCTTGGTTTGTGGTGCCCCGGACCACAGGATTGGGAACTGCCCGAACAGGGGGAGTTCATCGGCCTTCTCTAGTCCTTCAGTTAGAGGACCAGCACCAGTCCAGCAGCAGCAGCAGCTGCAGTACCCGTTCCCGAGGCCATTGCCGACGCAGGCCCAGGCATTCCCGCAGCAGAGACCGCAGCAGTGTACCCAAGCCCAAGCCCTGATCCAGAGCAGGTAGAGGAATTTTCAGCAGAGGGGACCCGCACCCCGAGGACATGGTCAAGTGCTGGCTTTGACCATGGGAGAAGAAGGGATAGCACCAGGTGAGGTAGTGGCAGGTACTATTCTTGTCAACACCTTTTCAGCTTCAGTATTATTTGATTCTGGTGCCTCGTATTCATTTATGTCTGTACGATTTGCGACACGAATAAGATTGGAGCCCGAGTCATTATCAGTGAGGCTCAATATACTCACTGGTAACGGACTTGTGGGAGTAGATAGAGTATTTTCCTCGTGTCGGATCGTAGTTAACGGTAGGGAATTCTCCGCTAGATTGATAGAGTTTCCGATGGCCGATTATGATGTGGTCTTAGGAATGGATTGGTTGAGGAACCAGTATGCTAGGATAGACTGCCACATTGATAGGGTTATTTTTAGCATTCCAGGCGAGCCAAAGTTTTCCTTTTCCCAAGGCGAAGTTGAACCTTCTCCTCCAGTGTTGCGGATGGCAGTAGCAGCAGTACAGTTACCTCGGATAGTCGAAAAGTTTCCAGACGTTTTCCCAGAAGAGCTTCTAGGGATGCCGCCAGAACGGGAGATCGAGTTCACCATCGACTTGATTCCCGGAACAGCCCCAGTGTCAGAGAGAGTCTACAGGATGGCGCCGTCAGAATTAGAGATATTGTACAAGATGATTGAAGAACTCAGAACCAAGGGATTCATTCGTGCTAGTGGATCGCCTTGGGGAGCCCCAGATGCTTCTTGTGACAAAGAAGGATGGTACGTCCAGATTATGTGTAGATTATCGTACCTTGAACTTAGTGACAATCAAGAACAGATATCCTCTCCCGAGGATAGATGACTTGTTTGATCAACTCAAGGGGGCAGCAGTGTTCTCGAAGATCGACTTACGGTCAGGATACCATCAGATCAGAGTTAGAGAGCAGGACATCCCGAAGACAGCTTTCAGATCCCGATATGGGCATTGGGAGTTCCTTGTTATGCCATTTGGAGCAACCAATGCGTCGGCTGTATTCATGGACCTCATGAATCGCATCTTTATGCCCTATTTGGATCAGTTCGTGATTGTGTTCCTAGATGACATCCTGGTCTACAGCAAGAGTGAAGCGGAGCATGAGCAGCACCTCAGAATTGTTCTTCAGATTCTCAGAGAGCACCAGTTGTATGCCAAGTTCAGTAAATACGAGTTCTGGCTCGATCCCATTTCGTACTTGGGTCATATCATCACCCGAGGAGGAGTTGAAGTGGATTCCCAGAAGATCGTGGCCATTGAAACATGGCCAGTGCCTAGCATGGTTGCAGAAGTTTGCAGTTTTCTTGGATTGGCCGGCTACTACCTGCGATTTGTTTCGGACTTTGCTCGGATCTCAGCGCCATTAACCCAGTTGACCCGCAAGGATGTGCAGTTTGCTTGGACAGCAGAATGTCAGGATTCTTTTGAGAAGTTGAAGCGAGGCTTGATGACGGCACCCATTCTCACGCTCCCAGATGGAACCGGAGGATTCTCAGTGTATTGTGATGCTTCAGGCAGAGACTTAGGATGTGTTCTAATGCAGCATGGGAAGGTAATAGCTTATGCGTCACGGCAACTTCGTGATCATGAAAGAAATTACCTAACCCATGATTTAGAGCTGGCAGTGGTAGTGTTTGCACTTAAGTTGTGGAGGCACTACTTGTACGGAGACAGGGTGGAGATTTTCACCGACCACAAGAGCCTGAAGTATGTTTTCACCCAGAAGGATCTTAACATGCGTCAGAGAAGGTGGCTAGAGCTACTTGTGGATTATGATGTCAACCTGCTATATCATCCAGGGAAGGCCAACGTCATTGCAGATGCATTGAGTAGGAGAGCCGGAGTTTATTTCCTAACAGCGCAACCAGAGCTGTTAGCAGATCTTCAGAAGATGGGCATAGAAGTTGTCCTTCCTACCAGTGTGGCATTGATGGCCAGCATGCAAGTTCAGTCCACTATAGTCGAGAGGATCCGGATGGCGCAGTCAGCAGATTCCAAGCTTCAGCGACTCAGAGCAGAGTGTGACGCAGAACGAAGACCAGAGTCATGTATCCATGAAGACGGTACACTTCGACATGGGAAGCGTCTTTGTGTACCCAGTGGAGATATCAGACAGGAGATCATGACGGAGGCTCACAGTTCGCAGTATTCCATTCATCCCGGCCACTACAAAAATAACCCATTTTAGCGACGTCAAAAGACGTCGCTAAATAAGGAAAATCCGTCGCTAAAATAAATTTGCGACGTATTTAGCGACGAAAATTGGGTGTCGCGTATAGGCATGTCGCAGATGACAATTTTGTCGCAGAACGTCGCTGTTTGCGACGGCATGAATAGTGTCACAAGTCGTCGCACAATTAGCGACAGATAGCAACGTAAGGTTACGTCGCCAAAATAGCGACGTAGAGCGACCACGTTGCGACGCCATAAACTTTATATATGATGACATGGCATGGCAACCACGTGTGCACATTGGCGATGCCTAGCGACAAATTTAGCGACGTCTGCTGACAGGTTGTCATTTTCCACGTCAGCAGTTTAGCGACGTCTAGCGACGTTACGTCACTTGTTAGCGACGTATAGCGACGTGTACGTTCCGTCGCTGTCCGTCGTGGAACGTCGCTATATGTCGCAGATATTATAAAAAAAAATTTAAAAAATATAATTGGTATTTTTGTTATGTTGTGTGTCTGTGTTTACAGTGTGTGTGAAGTGCAGTGTTCGAACCATCGACAGTTTCGCTTACTGTTCTATATTTTATCTTGGATAGAAAGAGCAACAGTTCATGGTGCACTTCTCAGAGCTTCCTCTTCACGTCCTTCACCTTCTCGGGAACCTTTACGACGTCCGGAGAAAGTGAAGGACGTGAAAATGAAGCTCTCAGAAGTACACCCTGAACTGTTGCTCTTTCTATCCAAGATAAAATATACAACAGTAATCGAAACTGTCGATGGTTCCAAACACTGCATTTCACATTCAATGTAAACACAGACACACATCATCAAAAAAATACACATTATATTTTTTTAAAATTTCGGTAGCACCTCCTTTGTATATCAGATCATCGCTTATAACCCAGCGTAGGTATATTTGTCATCCCCGTCGCAGATATCACAAAGTAAATATCATAATAAAAATAGGAGGCAGTGCAAAGTAAATATCACAGACACACATCTCACAAACATCCAATAGAGTCAAATAAAAATAGAAGATAAAAAGTTTTCCACCAAGTGTATACACGAAAGTGTACCAATAAACAATTTGCCCATAGGGCCAATACATACAAGTCATAAAAAAATCAATGAAATCACTGCGGACCCCTACCGCACAACCGGAATAGAATGTAGTCATACTGCTCCTGGGTGAGTTGCACCGTAGGGGCAGTAGGAGGCAGTATAATGTCTGGAGTCGGCGCCGTCGATGGACTGGGAGGACGTATCTGCTCCAGCTCTCGCAGTCGCTCACCATAAACAACAAAGGTACTCACCACCCTCTCAGTACTCACCTCAAGCAAAGTCGAAACCTGAGTGAGTGAGGCAGACATGCTCCTCTGCGATCCCTCCAGCTCGACCTGTCTACGCTCTGTGCGCTGCGTAGACTCGGTGAGCGTATGTAAGCTGGCAGCTGTAGCCTGATGCAGACTCATCAGCTCCTGTATACTGCGCTCGACCGCATCAAATCGTCCGGTGACGATCGGAGGGTCGGATCGTCGCTCGACCGTATCAGAAATCTGCTGCTGCGACTCGCGATGCAGCTCCTCGATCTGACGACGAACATCCTCAGCTCGTGACGATGCCCGAAGCCGGAGACTACGCACTGACAGAGGGGGCCCGGGATGAATCCGAAGCTAAATATGCGCCGTAGGATCCCGTACCGTAGTAAGTACCCTTCTGAAGACCGCCAACGGCGGTCATCCAGAGCTCGTCCGGCGATGGAGCTGTAGGCGGCTGGAAGGAAGTACCAGCCCCTCCCTCTGCTTGTGCACTAGCAGCAGCAGCCGCCTCCTCCTGTAGCCGAACAAACTCGGCCTAGAACATGTTTGCTAACGTATAAGTGTTTGCTAAAGTCTATATTGATATCTATTTTCCTGTTTTCTAAATTATAGTAAATTAATATAAAGAATAGAACGTACATATGTCTGCGTCGCCCTCTCGTCAATGAACTCCCCAGCCCTCCGATGGGTGACCAGGAAGACGGTCACCATGTTCGGGTCCTCACCCTTTTTTACCTGTTAAAATATATTATCTATTATTAGTATTAAACATTCTATAGAACTATATATAAATTAATGTCCGTCATAGGAAATGTACCAGACGATGAAAATGCTTCGTCATCGGAATGGAGCCACCACACCACTTATCGGCGCTCGACCGCGCCACCTTGGCCTTCACTACAAGAAAAAGCATATTTTACGGCAACGTCTTACGGCAACATAAAATATTGCCATATAACATAGTCATAATACGGTAACATTAATATTGCCTTAATACACAAGTTTGTTTATGGCAACAAATAATGTTGCCTATAATTGTCACACTTTATATGGCAATAAGGACGCATGCCATATTTAATGGAAACGTTTATGGCAACAATAACGTGTGCCATATTTGATTGCAATATATTATGGCAAGCTGGATTTGTGACATAATAAATTACAATCAAATATGGCAATATTTTACATTGCCATAAAATAATTAGTTTATGGAAAAAATGTTGCCCCAAAATATGTAATATATTTTTCCTCCATGAACAAAATAAATATGGCATTATTTTATTTGTTTACTTATGGAAACTTTTTTGTGGTTTAATAAGAATAAAAAAAATTCGTGTCTATACATAAGACCGGCGGTAACATAAAAAGTTAAAATATTTTCCCTCCTTTATTATTTTGCCAAATCCTAATTCATATTCTCTCTCAATCTAGGTCTCACTTTAAACTTTGGTTCTCTTTACCCCTTCAACCTAGATCTCTCTTCCCCTTCTTCAACCTAGGTATTTCTTTAACCTCTATTTCTATTTTGTTATTTTTTTTGTTTCTTTCATTTATGGATTTCTTTTGGTAACGAGAAGTTTTGGATTTTGGGTTCTGAGCGCCTCTAGTAGAAGGTCTCTGCTGCCATCGAGTCCGAGTGATCGACGACTAATCGGTACGGATAATTATTTAAAATGTTGCTGTAGGCCTCAAAAATGAAGTCACGCTGAGTTGATCAGAACAAGTCACGCAGAGTGATCCAAGAAGCAGCACAAAAGATACGCTAAGTTCTGTCTGGCCATTTCCTTTAGAAGTCACGCAGAGACAGCTCAGCCATACGTCAGAATCATAATGACTGACAACACAACAGTCGAGAAACGTCTCCTCATATGCCACGTATGCACAGAACTCGAGAGATCACAGCCGTCTTTTGCATGATTTTCGAAATCTTCCTTAGCAAGACTCACTCTTCACCAAGTTGGCGTGACTTGGGTCTTATCTTCATTTAATGCGGCTGACAATATAATCAATGTCAGAGATTTTGTGTCAGACGAAGCGTGCCAAATCAAGACAGCTGGCGGTTTGCGTGGATTCTGAACCTTCTCCTTCCTCAAAACATTGCGTAACTTTTGAGTTATTCTTCTCAAAGCCTGCGTGAATTCTGAAGTATTCTTCTTCAAAGCTTGCGTGGATTTTGCCTTCAACGAGTCTGCGTCAACGAATCTGCGTGGATTTTTGCCTTCAGCAAGTCAGCGTGGATTTTATTTCAACTGGAGTACGTGGCAGCCATGCCACCGATCTCTCTCTCTCGCCTGCCCAGTAACTTGTACACGACCCATGCACTGATGCCATGTGTCCAACAGTTACGGGCCACGTCCAGTAACTACTCACTAACCCTGCGTGTATTTAGAGTCTGCGTGACTTTTCAAGTGCACCAGTGGTGAAGTAGTTATCTTTTCAGTTACTGTTTTGACTCTATAAATAGAGTTCTTTTTATCATTCATTGTACAGATACATTGATATCTACTGTCAAAATTTTGAGAGCTTTTCTTCTTCGCATAGTCCAAGGGATAAAGCGATCGTCTTCTAGATCGGACTCCCAAAGTTGTAATTTTCCCAGAAACACAACAAATAAAGAGAATTTCTTTATAGAAAACAAACTGGCGACTCTGCTGGGGAAAACCATCTCCTCTTCTGAGATGGCAACAACTCAATGCGACACTTCGTCAATCGGCTCGACGAAGAAGGTGATGACGATCAAATTCGATCAATTCGCCTATGAAGAAATGCAGCGGGCTAAGGGTGGCAAGTCCACTCCAGCCTCCATCATCACTGCTAAGTCGAAGGGACACTCTGTCTATGTCCCTAAGAATCAGTTGGCAGTCAATGGTGAAGTCTCTGCCACAGTGTCTACTCCTAACACTGGCAAGAGCTCTACTGCAAACACGCACACTCTTGTGCACTCGAAGATGACAGCAATCAAAGATCACGCTAACAGTACTGGCTCCTTAGCCAAATCTGTTCCAGTGTGTATCTCCAAAGTTGAAAGTCACGCTAACAGTACTGGCTCCTTAGCCAAATCTGTTCCAGCGTGCAAATTCAACTCTAAAAGTCACGCTGACAGTACTGGCTCCTTAGCCAAATCTGTTCCAGCGTGCAAATTCAACTCTAAAAGTCACGCTGATAGTACTGGCTCCTTAGCCAAATCTATTCCAATGTGCAATCCCACATTCAACAGTCACGCTGACAGTGCTGGTTCCTTAGCTAAATCTGTTCCAGCGTGTAATTCTAAAATCAAAAGTCACGCTAACAGCTCTGGTTCTTTAACCAAGTCTATTTCAGCGTGTATTTCATCAGAGAAGAATAGCTCCTTAGTTATCTCTTCTTCTTCACCGGGTTCTACTAGAACTGGGGGTGGTCTTCCACACAAAGTCCCTTCGAAAAGGAATAACTCTTTAGTTGTTTCTTCTGCTCCTGTAGTTTTTACTTCAGGAACAGCTTTGACTGATACTTTTGTTAGTCAAAGGAAAGGAGATGGTCTTTTGACTACTCTTCCTTCTGGACATTCTATGTCTCAAAATCTGAATGAGTCTAAGAAGAAATATTCTTTAATATCTTCTCCTATGACTTCTTCAAATTGGGCACAGAATCTGTCCATTAAAGAGGGTCTGTTACCAACTCCTAATCAAAGGAGTGGTTCAACTCTTCCTTCTCTGCAAATATCCAGATCAATGGAAGGAAAACTCTATGTTTCCAAAATTAATGTGTTACCTTCCACTGATTTAAGAACAAAACTCAGCACTTCTGGTGTTAAGAAACCATACCAATTGGATATGAAGATAAAAGATCCAGATGCAGAGTATGCAAGAAATTATGTGGCTCACATTAATCACTCTTTGTATAATCAAGAGCCATCAAGACCCAAGAACAGAAAGTATACTCCTCAATCTTCACAAACAGATTTACGGGAATATCTTCAACAGAAGAGAAGGAGTAATTCTATATCAAAGGAACATGCTGAATGTGACTTCTATCCAAGAATCATAATTCAGTGCAGATGTCAATCAACAGTTCAAGACCATGGTGATCATGAATGTGACTTCCAGCCAAGAGTCACAATGCAATGCAGATGTCAAAATAAACGACAGTCTGTCTTCAATAGGATTCAGTATGAACCTATGCCTGATGAAGATGAGCCTTTGTTTGCCTCTGTCAACATGACTTCTCGGGACACCGGGGGTAGAGTTGATAGTCCAGATGGAGTATATAGAAACACCAGAGCAAGAGTCTTGGCTTCTAGTCAAAGAAATTTGATCCCTGAAATTGATTCTGAATTTCTTGGAGAATCTAACTTCCCACCTCTTCCTACTGGGGGTAATTCTCCTATAGTTGACTTTGATACACGAAGCAATGATTCAGAGTATACAACATCTACTAGTTCATCAATAATCCCTCATACAGTCACGACTTATATGGTTGATGGGAATACTGATAAACCTTCTTCTTCCTTGACTCCTCAAGATCAAAGAATTGCTTCTTTGGAACAGCAAATGAAGTCTATGACTGACACAATGAAGTCGATGTATGAACTCATGACAGCTCAGTTGCAAAATCGACAGACTGTATCAGATGCCATACCAGTTGATACTGATATAAGTCCAGTACAAGTTCCTCCAGCAGTACAATCCAATACTCCTGGACCAGCTCAACCAAATCCTAGTCTTTCTGGAGCTGGGGGTAGTGCTTACAATGTTGTTCCTCCTCCCAACTATTCTCTACAAGCCACAACTCCACAATCTTCGGGAGTTGTCTCTGAAGAATTGAAGAATCTCAAAACTCAATTCGAGGCATTCAAACAGAAGGATGGTTTACAAAGGTTAGGTATCAAACAGCCTTATCCGATAGAATGGAAGCAAGTATCATATCCTCCTAAATACAAGCCTCCTACTATCTCATTCTATGATGGAACCACTTCTCCAAGTCAGTTTATTAATCACTTTGAAGTGATGACTGATCAACTGCAACCAAGTGATGCCCTCCTTACTCGGGTATTTATTGGATGTCTCAAGGGAACGGCTTATAAATGGTATAGGAGTCTCCCAGATGGAAGTATTACCTCATTTGCTGGTTTCAAACAGATATTTCTTGAAAGGTTCTATGAAGGGCTTAATGACATGACTATGTCTGCTCTTATTAGAATCAAGCAGAAAAATAATGAATCTACAGAGGAATACATTGAACGATTTCGAAGAGAAGCTCTGAAGATGCCTCTTGGAACTCCTGATGCTGTCACCATTGACACGTGCAAATCAAACTTGTTGCCAATCATCAGTATGTGGACAGGGTCTACTCAATTTCAAGATTGGCCTTCCTTCATAGTCAGTGCCAAAGCTGCAGAAATCAGTGCTGAAACCTTCAAAGGTTTAGGAGTGTAGATGACTCCTAAAGAAACAGGACAAGGTGCTAACAATAAAAACAATGCTCGCAAAGGAAAAGAAACTCTTAAAGTTAATCTTCAGGGCAAAGATGCATCAAATGTTCAAACTTCTGCCTCTACAACTCAACAATCAAGAACACCTCGCCCCAAAGAAGAATATTCTTTTGACGACGACGATGTCCTTGGTATCTTTGAATGTCTGCTGAAAGGTAATAAGATACAATTACCTGAGATCAAGAAATCTGATGAAGCTGGTAAGACAGATCATCCTAAATACTGTCCATATCACAGAATGCTGGGTCACACAATTCGTACATGTTATGTATTGAAAGGAAAGATCCAAGAAATGATTAAATCTGGAGCTATCTCTCTTACTCCAAAAGAGAAGACCGTCACCTCCAACGTCGTCTCTATGCAATTTGGAGATTTCCCTCCTCAACTCCTTGAAAGTGGGATTGTTCCTATTCCCAAAGCAACTCTTGACATAGTGAATCTTCCTCCTCCACAGTCTGAAGGATTAGTGCCAATCACTTTGGAAACAGGAGAAATCATGTGGATCCATCCTGATCTAGTGGCAGATTTAGAATCGCCTTCTCCTCAAAAGATTTCTTCTCAAAAATCTAAGAAGGCTGGAAAGATCAAGTCATGTCATATGACTTCTCTTGGGTCTACCTCTGACATAGAGCCAAAAGACAAAGAAGAAGCACTTGTTAGTGCTACTCGAACGGGGAAACCTTACCTAAAGGATTATTCTAAAAATCCTGAAGATCCTACTGATATCCCTTCAGATGCTAAAGATGCTCCTAATGTTCCTCCTGAAGAAGAATCATCCACTGAACATGTTCCTCCCAAGCCTACGGCTCTGGAGAAAGGCAAACAACAGGCTCGGTTTGATAAACCAATCAAAAAGTCTTCTCCTCTTGGACTTCAGAAGCCTTACAACTTCGACATTTTGGCTCAACTTGCTAATACTCCAGCTAGAATGTTCCTTTTTGAACTTCTACGTCTTTCTAAAGAGACTCGGGAGACGTTAAGTGAAGCACTTCTACAAGTTGACTCTTGTCTTGCACAATTGAAGAAGCCAGATGCGGAACCTGCCACTTGCTTACATTGCAACAGTGTACTGGAGATTATCCCAAATATCACCTTTACACAAGATGACATGCTACTGGAGGATAATCGACATGACCGACCTCTCTACTACACTGGTTATATTGATACGATGAAGATAGATCGTATCCTCATTGACCCAGGGTCTGCTATAAGCATAATGCCGAAGAGTCTGTTGGATGAACTAAAAATCCCTCTTCACAAGCTCTCCAAGACGGTTACTACTATCTTGGGATTCAATCAAAGCCAAAGCGAGCCTTTGGGAAAGATTCATCTGAAGCTTCAGATAGGTGATTTCAGATCTAAAGTCACTTTCTATGTGATCGAGATCGCGGGATTCTATAATCTTCTTCTGGGGAGGCCCTTTCTTCATAAAAATAATGTGGTGCCCTCTACTCTTCATCAATGTTTTAAATACATTGATAGCAATGGAAGAGTACAAAAAGAAGTTGCTGATATAAATCCCTTCCATAGGGTTGAAGCTTATTTCAATGATTCCCGAATGTACAAAGAAGAGTATACAAGGATCATACAAGCTATGGAGAAAGAAGATGCACAAAGTGAGACTTTAATAATCCCTGTTAAAAGTCGAACTACTCAACAACAATCTCCTAAACCCTCTGGAGAAGATTCTTTCATCATTCCAGTGAGTGGACGGATCTCTCCGTTACCTCAGTCATCTACTCAAAATACACTGATCATTCCTATCAGTGGGCGTACTACAGTTCCTGTACCTTCACAAGATACTCTGCTAATTCCAGTTGGAGGGCGGATTATTCTTCCATCTCAAACTTCAAGGGAGCTCACCTCTTCTGAGCCATTTGTTATCGATCTTAATCGAAACAAAGCTTCTTCTTCTTCTCCCTCTTTAGTCATTGACTTGGCTAAAATCTCTAAGGCTCAGCCTTCTCCCAATGTAAATATTGCTGCTTTTACATTTAATGAAAAGTATCCACCTTTGCAGTACGTTGATGTATGTAATTATGTTCATAGTTATTTACATCTGTTAGATGACTTGAACATAATAACCATAGGAGTTGTACAGACTGTTCATACAGACGTATCTCTAGAACCTGTACAATCTTCATACTTTCTAGTTCCCAGCAGAAAGCCAGGAGACATTCCAATATTCTTCTACAAAGGGCCTCAAAATCCTTCTGATCTTGAAGATGATGACAAAAATGATGATACTGGAAGATTACAACTACGTCGTTATAGTCAGCAATCTAGAGACATCATCAAAAATATGGGCTATGACTTCAGGACTGGCCTCAATGATGGAAAAGGAAGAAAAATACATGTCCGGATTCCTCCTTTGAAATATGGAAGGACGAAATGCGGATTGGGTTATACTGCTCCTACTCCTTTCATCAATATTATCCATGAAGATCCCGAGTCTGACGAAGATAAGAGATCTGATTCTTCTAGTACTACTTCTTGGGATTCCGATACGAGTACCGGTGACTTCTATTGCAACCTTCTGTCTTCCAATATGGTTTCTATTGACCATTCTGAAAAAAGTGATGAAGACGAAGAAGAGTTTGAAATCTTACCTGAATCAGAACAGTGGGCCCAAAGATTAGATAATCAATGGGAGTTCCGTTTCGAGCAAAAAGAACCTCCGACTGAAGATAAACTTGTTCAAATAGATGTTGGTGAAGAGGGATCTCCCAAACCAATATTCATCAGTGAAAGTCTTTCAGAAACAGATAAGAAAGACATGATCAAACTCATTCGTGAATACATTGATGTCTTTGCTTGGAGTTATGAAGATATGCCAGGTCTTAATCCACAAATTGCAACTCACAAGCTCAATATCTTGCCGAATGCTAAACCGGTCAAACAACAACAGCGACGATTTCGTCCAGACATCATGGATGCAATTGAAGCTGAAGTCAATAAACTCATTACCTCTGGGTTTATTAGAGAGGAACAACATCCCGATTGGGTGGCTAATATTGTTCCTGTTCTTAAAAAGACTGGCAAGATCAGAGTATGCATAGACTTCCGTGATCTCAATACGGCATGTCCTAAAGACGAATTCCCTCTACCAATCACTGATGTCATGGTTGATAATACCTGTGGATTTGAACGAATGTCATTCATGGACGGGTATTCTGGGTACAATCAGATCAAAATATTTCTAGAAGACGAGAAGCACACTTCTTTTAGAACGCCGATTGGTACATACTGTTATACAGTTATGCCATTCGGTCTCAAGAATGCAGGAGCAACTTATCAACGAGCTATGAGCACTATATTCCGTGAACATTTGCGAAAAACAGTCGAATGCTATGTTGATGATATTGCAGTCAAAAGTCGATAAAAGGAGGATCATATCCAAGATTTGAAGACTATATTTGATCTAATGCGTAAGCATCAATTAAAGATAAACCCTACTAAGTCCTTCTTAGGCGTCTCTAGTGGTAAATTTCTCAGTTTCGTCATTACCTCTAAAGGTATACACGTGGATCCCGAGAAGATCAAAGCCATCCAAGAGATGCGTCCTTCACGCACCTTAAAAGAGCTACGAGGATTTCAAGGAAGAATCGCTTATATCAGAAGATTCATCTCTAATTTATCAGAACGCTGCAGACCATTCAACAAACTTATGAAGAAAGGTCTCTTTTATCTGGAATGATGAATGTCAGAAAGCATTCGATGATATAAAACAATATCTGATGAGCCCTCCAGTATTGGTACCTCCCGTCTCAGGAATACCGTTTCTCCTCTATACTCGAGCAATGAGTCATTCATTGGGTGCATTACTCGCTCAAAAGAATCAAAATAGCCATGAATAAGCCATTTATTATCTCAGCCACACTATGACCGGAGCTGAACCTCGATATTCACCAGTTGAAAAAGAATGTCTAGCCTTGATGTTTGCTGTCCAAAAGACACGTCATTATATCATTGGCCAGACTATTCATGTCATTTCCAGGATCAATCCTATACGGATCATGATGAAGAAACCCAGTGTTTTGAATTCTCGATTGGCTAACTGGGGAATCCTACTTGCTCAGTATGACATGCACTATATTCCTCAGAAATCAGTTAAAGGACAAGCATTAGCTGATTTTCTGGCGGCTCACTCAATTCCAGAAAATTCAAAACTCTATGATGAAATCCCAGATGAAGTCCTAGATTCAAATCAAATTGCTGAAGAAGATCCTACTTGGCGTCTATTCTTTGATGGAGCATCAAGAATTGGTCCTAATGGCGATATTGTCGCTGGAGTTAGAATTGTTCTTGTATCGCCAGAAGGTCTTGCCATCCAAAGAGCTTATTTTCTCTATCAGCCGTGTTCAAACAATGTAGCTGAGTACAACGCATTACTTATTGGTCTTCAACTCGCTAAACATCTGAACATTCAACATTTGGAGGCGTATGGAGACTCTAAACTTATTGTCAATCAGATCAGGGGTACTTATGAAGTTCGCCATCAAGATCTGGTTCCTTATCATAGAGCGGCCATATCTATGGCCTCATTATTTAAGGAATTCTTCATTGAACATGTTAGGCGAGCATGTAACACAGAAGCTGATGCCCTTGCTAATCTTGCAGCGGTGCTGACTATTCCAATCAGACGGCAACAAATGATTGTTGTTCGTAATCGAGAATTATTTCATCTTGAAAATAACCTGACTCTAGGACTTCCAGTTGACATTGAAGAATCAACATCTCATGACGTCAACACAACAAGAGGATTTGGATTCAGTCGTAAATCGATATCATCTTCATCCGATTCCAGCATGGAATTCATCTTCAGTAACTCGACTGAGAATCAGAATACGGATAAAGATTGGAGACTTCCTTTCTTAGATCTCGTATTATATGATATTCTTCCGGATGATCCGAGTGAGGCAGCATCTATCAGACGACGATCACTCAGATTCTATTACAATCATACAACAAAAACCTTATATCGTCGAGCTTATGATGGTTTACTCCTTCGGTGCATTGCCGGTGATGAAGCCCAACAAGTTATTCGTGAAGCACATGATGGAATTTGTGGAGCGCATCAACCTAGGCTAAAACTTCAAGACCGTATTCGACGGATGGGTTATTATTGGCCAATTATGGTATCAGATGCCATTGAATATGCAAGGAAATGCAAAGCTTGCCAAATCCATGTGGATTTTATACATCAACCTTCGGAGTTTCTACATCCGACGGCAGCATCATGGCCCTTTGAAGCTTGGGGCATGGATATTGTCGGCCCGATCAATCCACCGTCATCTAAAGGTCATCGGTTCATTCTCACAATAACTGATTACTTCTCCAAATGGGCCGAAGCCATTCCTTTATCTGAAGTTAAGACGTCTAATGTTATCAGCTTTATTAAGCACCACGTCATCTACAGATTTGGTGTTCCTCGACGCATTGTTCATGATAACGGACCACAGTTCGTCAGCCAGAAATTTACTCGATTCTATGACGATCATCGGATCAATAATGTGGCTTCTACCGCATATAATCCAGCAGCTAACGGATTGGCAGAAGCTTTCAACAAGACTATCATCAAACTCCTAAAGAAGTTTGTCTCCACTAACAAACGTAATTGGAGTGACAAGCTCGGGGAATGTTTGTGGGCTTATCGCACTACAGTTCGTAATGCTACCAAATGTACACCTTTCTCTCTGGTGTATGGTTGCGAAGCTGTTCTTCCATTAGAGATTCAAATTCCTTCTTTAAGGATAGCAATCGCTAATGAACTTACCTCAGAAAATAATGATCATCTTAGACTTCAAGAATTGGAGGCTCTGGATGAAAAGTGGTTATCTGCTCAACAGAATATTGAATTCTATCAAGCTAGAATTTTAAGGGCTTTTAACAAGAAAGTCAGAATTCGAATATTTCAGAAAGGAGAACTTGTGCTTACTGTCAGACGTCCGATGACTATGACACACATGAGTAAGGGCAAGTTTGATGCAAAATGGGAAGGTCCATTCATTGTCAATAAGATCTTTTCTAATGGGGCATATCAACTCACTACTCTAGATGGTAAAGCCACTATGATGCCCATCAACGGCAAATTCTTGAAGAAGTACTACGTCTAATATTTCTATCAAGATTGTCCTCCCATCATTCTCCAGCTGTTTCATTGTTCTTTCCGAAGAATCATTCTGATATCTATTATCCCCAGTGGAGATAGGTATTCTACTTTGTATCGTTTTCTCAACAAATTTGATATCCAGAAAATCATGTCCATATTACCTCTGAATTTTCTATCTCAATATCATGAAAATGATATTTAGTCTTTCTGATTTCTGAGTCAAAAGATCAATGAATAAAGGCAAAAATATAAAGTGGGAAGATGAGTTTGCGTGGAGTTTATCCATCTATTTAAAGGGTCAAGTGCAGGTCTATTCTTGGAAAAGATTCGCATAAATAGCGCTCGTAAATTGTGGAATGAGTGTCACGTGTACTTCGGGAGACAGTGCAACATTGGAAACAGTCAAAGTATGCTAATTAATATTCTTCATTAAAAGGCACGCAGATCAAACACAAAAGTTGTACTTCATTCTTTAAACAGGCACTGATGGCCTTACAAAAAGACAAAACAGAAAAGTGTACCAAAAGCGTAGAAAGTTACGCTCTATTTTTCAGAGCGGCTAAGTTTGATGCCTAACTCCTCTACGCTCTTAACTCCCAGGCGATGCAACAGAATCTCGAGCATTTCACGCTTCTCCATAAGGCACCGCCCATCAGAAGAAGACGAGCCATCCAATCCAAAGTAGCTCAAGAGATTCTTGGCTAACTGCGTGGAGTCGTCCTTGAGCTCGATGACGACAGGTTCGGGTTCTTTGCCCCCAAAAGTGGGGTCACCATGGGAACAAAAGCCCAACTTGCGTGCTTCCTCTTCAGCTGCTTCCTTTGGGATCATATTTTCGAGAGATGAATGTCAAAACTGAGAATCACTCCCTGTTTATACAAACAGATCTCGTCGACAGTTCATATTCCACCATAAATTGGACGCAATCAGTCTCGGAGAACGAAGAGTCATTATGACATTTAATAAGTTCATTTGGATGTTTTCAAAGAACTTCGAAGACTTTTCGACTTCCGAAAATTTTTGGAGTCATCTCAGCGTGACTTTAACTCATTTCATCATCTCTATTTCAAAGTATTTCAAAAATATTTTATCACTTTTCAAAAACTTTGAAAGGGGTTTTGTAGGCCTCAAAAATAAAGTCACGCTGAGTTGATCAGAACAAGTCACGCAGAGTGATCCAAGAAGCAGCACAAAAGATACGCTAAGTTCTGCCTGGCCATTTCCTTTAGAAGTCACGCAGAGACAGCTCAGCCATACGTCAGAATCATAATGACTGACAGCATAACAGTCGAGAAACGTCTCCTCATATGCCACGTATGCACAGAACTCGAGAGATCACAGCCGTCTTTTGCGTGATTTTCGAAATCTTCCTTAGCAAGACTCACTCTTCACCAAGTTGGCATGACTTTGGGTCTTATCTTCATTTAATGCGGCTGACAATATAATCAATGTCAGAGATTTTGTGTCAGACGAAGCGTGCCAAATCAAGACAGCTGGCGGTTTGCGTGGATTCTGAACCTTCTCCTTCCTCAAAACATTGCGTGACTTTTGAGTTATTCTTCTCAAAGCCTGCGTGAATTCTGAAGTATTCTTCTTCAAAGCTTGCGTGGATTTCGCCTTCAACGAGTCTGCGTCAACGAATCTGCGTAGATTTTTGCCTTCAGCAAGTCAGCGTGGATTTTATTTCAACTGGAGTACGTGGCAGCCATGCCACCGATCTCTCTCTCTCGCGTGCCCAGTAACTTGCACACGACCCATGCACTGATGCCATGTGTCCAACAGTTACGGGCCACGTTCAGTAACTACTCACTAACCCTGCGTGTATTTAGAGTCTGCGTGACTTTTCAAGTGCACCAGTGGTGAAGTAGTTATCTTTTCAGTTACTGTTTTGACTCTATAAATAGAGTTCTTTTTATCATTCATTGTACAGATACATTGATATCTACTGTCAAAATTTTGAGAGCTTTTCTTCTTCGCATAGTCCAAGGGATAAAGCGATCGTCTTCTAGATCGGACTCCCAAAGTTGTAATTTTCCCAGAAACACAACAAATAAAGAGAATTTCTGTATGGAAAACGGTTGCTTTATTTTATTGTTCTAATTTTTGGTTAATAAATGCGTTTGATCAAATTGTGACATTTTTCTCCAACTAAATTACTCCGGAACACACGATGAAAATTTTCTCCTTAGTTTTCTATATTACTCATGGACCCTGAACCTTCAAATCTTCTATTATCACTTCTTCTAAAAAGATTTAGAGGAAATAAGATTTGATAAATTTTTTGATAATTAGTTTGTAAATATTTTTCTAAATATTAATTATGTTTGTTTTTGACTTGATTATCATCCTAATAGTTCTACAATATATTATTGAATATTTTACCATATATTCATGAAGATAAAATAAATCTTTTCTTTGTTTAGGATTCGATTCACTAGAATCAGAATATTTTTTTAATTATCTATGGAAGGTTAAGATTTTTTTTACAGCCATATATGAAAGGTTGAGAACCATATATACATATAATATTCTTTTAATTATCTATGGAAGATTTTTTTAGAGCCATCTTTGGAAGGTTGAGAACCATATATCCATAGAATATTATTTTAATTATATATGGAAGATTTTTTTTACAGCCACCTGTGGAAGGTTGAGAACCATATATGCATGTAATATTATTTTAATTATTTATGGAAGATTATTTTAGAACCATCTATGGAAGGTTGAGAAGCATATATGCACATAATATTCTTTTAACTAATCTATGGAAGATTTTTTTTTTTACAACCATCTATGGAAGGTTGAGAACCATATATGCATGCATGAGAATAAACTTGAAAGATATTTATAATGATGAAATTGTATATATTTTACAAACATATTTTCATAAATGTGAGGTTGTCATTGCAAATAGAACTGCTTTAGGCCAATGAATGAGTTTGGTTGTAAATAGATTATTTCCATTAGTTTTTATCCTTAAAATAAAATATTTATACAAGTTTCATCTGTTGTAACCATTCATATAAAACAAATAAAACATAGGAATTTGCACTACCTTAAAACATAATTTTTTTATTAACATTTTTTGGTCTATAAGCTAATTTTATTGTTTATCCATACCATGGTATATAAAGATTGTATAGCTGTGAATTGGCGCACCACAACTGTCACGCCCCGCTCCCGTAGGAGCGATCGTCCTCGCTAAGACGTGATGCCGCACGAGCCTAGATTGCGCTCGTACAAGGCAGTTCCATAACGGCCGATTACATCGGCGGCGACGGGGTCGTCGCATAGAAGTCCCAAGCAGAAATATTGAATACATTGCAGCAAAATTTAAAGAAGAACACATGAACACAAGTTATTCAAAAGAAGCTCTTTTATTGATATTGAACACAAGATTACATTTGTGGGCGCAAGGCCAAATTACAAGTCTCTCTTGCTCACTTTTCTCTCGTTTACAAAGTCACTCTCTGCTCTCTCTCTTGATTTCAATGCTCGAGTCAGCGGAAGCTTCGGAAGGCGATGTCCATACATTATGCCCTGTATAAGTCTTCAGATCACGCGGCCGCACGCTTCGACTCGCCAAGGAACTCCGTGCCTCGACGCATCCAAGCGAGCTCTGCGCCACGAGCTTCTACCTGTGTCTGCACATGAAACACTGTGTGGGTGTCAGTACCACTGTACTGGTGGAGTGAGCTTCTCGCCCACCCATACATAACCGACACGTTTTATTTACTTTGTGCAGCTTAAAGCCTTTCAATTGTCTTTCTAGTCTTGTCTTAGGATGCATTTTAAATAAGACGTCTCGGTCTATACTTAGCGATGCAACGACAAGGTCGTGCAACGACGAGGTTGTGCTATAATGCCAACGTGTATTTCGATCGAGGCAGTGCCTCATCGCTTAGGTACTTGACCAAACTATAACTCGGGACGGCAGGGTCGTGCCACATTCTATTTGCGACTTAGACATATTCGAGACGGTGCTACGCCGAGGAGCAACTTACGCAAACTCGGCCGTGCCAAGACCTTTACTTAAACTTTAGCACCACTAGACCAATTCTCGTGCCAACGATTCAAGTGCCAAGGACGGCAATGGGATGACTCGTGCAGGCCGTTTTTCTAGACCTTGCTTAGACTTGTCCGTGCTTCAAGATGAGGCCGCGCCTCGCAAGTTATCAAGACTTATCATGCTACCGCCTTGCGGCCTTCCTGCTAGACCCATTTTCTAACTTAGACAAGACTTGTGGATAATAGTATCACTTCCAAGAACATCCCGACGACATCTATCGTGCCAAGCACGGTGCCTATGCTGCAGCCCAATCTTAGGCCCAGACATTGTGTTCCCGACTAGACAAGCAATCAAGTTCTAGACTCAATCCAAAGGCATACACGCGGTGTGCCGCTATTGTCGACACATCTACATGAGTGGTCACTAGCAATTTCAAGCTATCTTGGACTGGCTCGTGGGATATCCACCTGTACCAACACGGGTAGCTAGCCCGGTGGGGTGGAACTCTCCCATGCGGTCATCCAGCATCCTACTTTGAGCCACACTCGCTTCTCCCGGGCCGAATGATCCCAGCGCCCCGATGACCACCCGAGAAGACTACACCTTGTCGACAAGTTGCCCAATGACCATGCATACTCGATCTATCCAGTCTATCCAGTTTCTTCCTTAACATGACCATGCATTCCTTCTTTCTATCAAGACTTAACGAGACTCCCAAGCCGCGGGACCGATCTCGTATGCGGGACATATCAAGACTTAGCGAGACTCCCAAGCCAAGGGACCGATCTCGTGTGCGGGATATATCAAGACATGGCGAGACTCCCAAGTAGCGGGACCGATATCGACGACAACAAGTCGCGTGGACTTCCTTTGTTCATGGCAAGCTTTTCACTAAGCAACCGTAACTCGTACCTTAGACAGGCCTGGTTCTCTAGGCGACGCTAACGCTCAAGTCATATACTTTACACGACGATCCATGTTCTCAAGGGACTACGCGACTTGACAACCGCAGATAGAGCGGGACAGTGCTAGAATTGGCTTCGATAGCCCAGCACAACTCTTGTCTAACTTATTCGGGTCGCGACTCGACGAGCAAGGGCTACGCCGAGCTTCGCATCGAGGGAACATGCTAGGCACGAGGTCGACTTGAACAACCAACTGCTGGGTGCCTAGACTTAAACCAACGAGCCGTGCAAGATGACATAACTTGCGGGACGTGCGAAGGCCAGGCCAGGCCTTACGGGACAGGACCGTGCATGCTTTATTAAGCATTCATGCGGGCGACGCCTATGACTTAGGCTTATTTGAGTGTTGGGGCGTAATGACGGGACCGTGTATGCTTTACCAAGCATTCACGCAGGCGACGCCTATGACTTAGGCTATTTCAAGTGTCGGGGCAACTTAGCAACTTAGGCCAACTTTTTTCTCCCAAGCCACGGGAACGAAGGATCGAGTGTCATTTGAAAGCACGCTGAGCCGACTTCTATGTTGACCGTGGGACCATTTTCCATGTTATAGGACATTCCGACCCGACGGGATTATTCCCTTAGCTATGTTGGTGCGTAGCTTTTAGATTAGCCTACCAGTGCAAGTTGAAAACAAGCGAGTTATTAAGTGAAGGCTAAGATGAAGCAAGTTCACCGAAACTCCCCCACCTGTGCGAGGAGTCGCCTCGGACGAGCGAGCCTTCTAGCAGCCGTTGCAAGGCTAAGTTCCAACGCCGTCGGCGTTTCGATTTCTCCGATTGACTTTGCGGGACGGGGCACTACAACATACACCACGCAGAACAAGTCTCGTCCTCGAGACTTTCCTGAAGGCAAGCCATCCTACCATTTCTATGGCCAAGACTTAATCGTACGCAGACGCGGGACTATCGCACACACTTCGCCTACGCGTTTCTTCGATTCCGAGCCACGCTCGCACTATTATCAATCTCTCCTTTAACATGATTTCAAGATCTCGACACACTCCCATCTTTCAAGTCTTGCTTGAACTCATTGTATCACTTGGCTGGATCGTGCACACATTCCAAGCGTCCCCAAAATATATGCATTCAGCCAAGCCGCATGATAGAGAATGTCATTCTCACTCGAGTCGCCTCGTGCACATACCCAGGCGTCCCTAAAATATATGCATGTCAGCCGAGTCTCGTGAACAGGGTTTCCTACGTTCGTGATTCTTGCTATCCATTCAAACTAATCCTCAAGATCAATTCTTCGATTGATAACTCTGCAACAGGGGCGTTTCGCCTAACCGCTAGGCCAATCTTTACGAGGCTAAGTCAATGTCAGGATTGGAATCATAGTTCCCCAACAATAATGCCAACACTGACCCCAATCCTAGGGTCAAACCAAAGTTGATAGCACAGGGTTTTCTACCCATGCTCGTATCACTCAGATTTCTAAACATCGAGCACGATCACCTATTCGCATTAATACATTCGTTGCGCGAATTCGAGTCCATTCAAATTACCAACTCTAACCAATTCATGTATTCGATCACGAGGTCATCTAGCTCGATAATACGTTGCGCTCCAATCTCACGCGAGTCCGATTATCCACGGCGGTTCATGAATCACCATGCAACGCACCCGCAGAATAATCATTCTCATCGGGGCGTAACTCTTGTTTGAGTTTAGACTCGTTCATTCTCGGTACGCAGATTGGACCTACGCAATCCTCAAATTCAGTTCTTCAGGCACACAATCCATTTTCGAGTCACCTTCGCATCAAACCACAAGTCGAAGCATACAAATTGCCATGCCATGCTAGTTCAATTACCCCCACTGTATGAATCACCATACCAGCGCTCACGCAGAGTGATCGCCCTAGTCGGTGCGACGCAGGTGCGAGGCTGGAGTTGCGCTCACATAAGACAAGAATGTCAAAGTTGTGGTTATCGACGAAGCAAATCCAAACGTTTCATTTTTCATCCAAGCCAAGATCTCAGTTCGATAATCTATTCACCATTCGTTCAACTAGTAAATCCTCGAGCCAAGTTTATCATTTCCTCGATACACTTCAATATCCCGAGTATAGCATCCATCGGGACAATGACACTTGCACGATCGTCATTCGCCGAGTCAGAGTACCCTCGAGTTATCGTATATCGATCTTTGATACGCCTCAATACCATCAACGATATGCGTAACTTGACGATCTTCCTTTGCAACAAATTTTGAGTCGTGCGACTGATGCTATTGTCCGAACTGAATATTCCACAATTTTCTCGATATTCAAGATCAAGTTCGATCGCAATACCTCAAGCTCGTTTCAAGATTGTTGTTCAAAACTCAAATCACATTTCATTTGCATCAATCTGATATCGTACGTGCGATCCTCTACGTTTCCTCGATCAAGACCATTCATTTTCATTCATCATTTTGAATCAC
Source organism: Iris pallida (assembly GCA_029216955.1). NCBI lineage: Eukaryota > Viridiplantae > Streptophyta > Magnoliopsida > Asparagales > Iridaceae > Iris > Iris pallida. Next base: position 6,937,032 of record JANAVB010036615.1, read on the forward strand.
TTCAATATCGTTTTCTAACTCGCGTTGTCTATTCGCAAGTCGTCCGAACGAGATGCTCGTTCGGGACATTCGAAGTCACGACCAACTAAGCGTGACGCGTTCTAAGGCTTTGCGCGATCGCATCGCCTCGCCGATATACTCGCCGTTACTCGTAATCCTCAATATTTGCTCGAATGATTTCCAAGAAAATCAATACACCACTCGGATTCGAGCCATCCGATCTAGCCGTAATCACGTTCGTGTCATTCGCTAAGACATCCTTTGGATTCGTTCGACGAATCCCTAGCGTAATCGTTTACATCGCATCAACGTACTAAGTTGTTCGCACTATTTCCTCGAAATCCAAGTCAATCTTTCGTGTATGCCTAAGCGTTAGTTCGATAGCGTTCCTATTGATAGTCACTCTAAGTGTAGCTTTGTTCCCGACCGAGCAATACTTGGTATCGCTCACAACTCGTTTGCACCAAAAGTCGAGGTGCGCGATACGCGATGCAACTTAGCCAAAAGGTCGTACGCATGGCTATCCCGTGCGGACTATATTCGAGTTTGCACGCTCAATTGCTAGGGTCAACGCAATACTATTCAGGTACGCACGCGGCATGTTAACTTAGCATGTGTTCTCTATCGAGTCATGTTTGACACCGTTCGGCACAAAGGCCTACCAATGAGTCCGGTAACGGCCTATCGATGCGTTCGAATGAACGCATGTACGAGCTTTTGGAAATATTTAGACTTATTGTATGGACATGCCGAGGGACAATCGAGAGAGAGCGCGCACTTTTTTTTCCAATGACTAGCTTTCAAAACTGAGAAATTCGACGTGAAGACCAAGGACGTAAAGCCGGACACTGATACCATTTTGTCACGCCCCGCTCCCGTAGGAGCGATCGTCCTCGCTAAGGCGTGATGCCGCACGAGCCTAGATTGCGCTCGTACAAGACAGTTCCATAACGGCCGATTACATCGACGGCGACGGGGTCGTCGCATAGAAGTCCCAAGTAGAAACATTGAATACATTACAGCAGAATTTAAAGAAGAACACATGAACACAAGTTATTCAAAAGAAGCTCTTTTATTGATATTGAACACAAGATTACATTTGTGGGCGCAAGGCCAAATTATAAGTCTCTCTTGCTCACTTTTCTCTCGTTTACAAAGTCACTCTCTGCTCTCTCTCTTGATTACAATGCTCGAGTCAGCGGAAGCTTCGAAAGGCGATGTCCATACATTATGCCCTGTATAAGTCTTCAGATCACACGGCCGCACGCTTCGACTCGCCAAGGAACTCCGTGCCTCGACGCATCCAAGCGAGCTCTGCGCCACGAGCTTCTACCTGTGCCTGCACATGAAACACTGTGTGGGTGTCAGTACCACTGTACTGGTGGAGTGAGCTTCTCGCCCACCCATACATAATCGACATATTTTATTTACTTTGTGCAGCTTAAAGCCTTTCAATTGTCTTTCTAGTCTTGCCTTAGGATGCATTTTAAACAAAACGTCTCGGTCTATACTTACCGATGCAACGACAAGGTCATGCAACGACGAGGTCGTGCTATAATGCCAACGTGTGTTTCGATCGAGGCAGTGCCTCATCGCTTAGGTACTTGACCAAACTATAACTCGGGACGGCAGGGTCGTGCCACATTCTATTTGCGACTTAGACATATTCGAGACGGTGCTACGCCGAGGAGCAACTTACGCGAACTCGGCCGTGCCAAGACCTTTACTTAAACTTTAGCGCCACTAGACCAATTCTCGTGCCAACTGTAGTGCCCCGACCCGCAAGATGCCTTATGATGGATGGTTGGTTCGATGAAGCCTTGTTGGACTTGGGATTATGCGAAGGATCGCTTGGAAGTCTATGCGATCGTGGCGGGATTCGTCCTATAAATGTGAGTAGTGTTGAACCCTTCAAAGATCCTTTAGCTTCACGCTTAAAATAAGGATGAGTATGCTATGTTTCTAGTTGAGTTTGTTCAATAACACCTTGCATGGAATTCGAAAAGATAATGAAAGATAATAATCACATGAACGTAAACTGTTGTGGCTAAATGAATTGTATGCTTGTACACAGTTGCGATGAATTACATGACAGGTGAAGGCAAAGTCCCAAATACTTGGGCAGTGAGTATGCTTAATTTGCATTCGAATGAATGTATGCTAAACAGATGCTAAGTCCCATGATTGGGCGGTAAGTACATTGAGTTGGTTGGAAAGATATGACAAAAGGATTGGGTAACAACATTCTAGTATCCTGTCGCCGATGTAGAATGTTGATCCCACTAAGACCCTGGATGGGCAGATGATAATGTGAGCATTGGCTCAAGGCAAGATGGCTAGATGGCAAGATGGATGAGAATGATAGTTTTGCTTAGTTTTCCTTATCATGCATTATATGTTTTCTTCTTAGATAAGTTGCATATAGTTGCATGGTCATGGACAACTTGTCGACAAGGTTTCGTTCCTCGAACGGTATTCCTGGGCCATGGAACTCGGTTCGTCCTAGGGGGAACAAGGATGGTGTCGATGTACTGACATCGGGATTGCAGGACTTGCAGTGGGGGCTTGCTACCGCCCACTGAAAGGACGCTGAAATCCCATAGTGCTGAAGTAGTAGCACGGTGTTTCGGAAATCTCCCATGGATTCGCACCCAATTTGGAGTTAGCCGTTCACCAGAAGATGATCCAAGATGGCGTGTCGCCAGTGACCTTCATATAGATAGGTCCAGTGCTAATGATGTCTTATGCAGGCAGAGTAAGTTATTACTCAAATACAGAAAAGGATGTCGGCTGTTGGTAAGAATCACCTGAACGGTGATATTCATATTGAATCATGATATTGTTCCTAACAATGTCTTGTGCAGGCAGAGTAAGTATTATAAATGTACAGGGATGGCTACACGACCGTGGGTAAGAATCACCAAAGGGTGATAACTGCATGCTTTAAATTATGTTGGCTATGAGATTTGCATGCTTTACTTCTTGTCGGCTATAACATGAAATTGACCCTAAGGCAACGAGAAAGACAACTGTTAATAATGTTCTGTAACATGTTTACTTAGTGCTGTCTTCTTAGGTGAGTTAGGCCAGCACCGCTCGCCAGTATATTGATGATGTACTGACCCACGTTGTGGGTAATATTACAGGTGTTTGCTTGGGGGAAATCCTGTGAATCAGTGCTTGGCATCGATGAATCGGATGGGTGTGCAGAAGCTCTTCTTTCAAGATGATGTCTTCTGCTATACGGGATATAATGTATGGAACAGTGGAACTCAGATGTACCAGTGAGATTGTAGCCTAATTGGCAAGTCATTATAAAGAAGTCGGTATATTCATTTGTAGCCTAAAGGGCAAGTGTATACATTCAGTTGGCTATTCAAAGAGTCTTGTAATCAATTGTAAACTCTGTATTCCGCTGCAAGTCTTGTAATCCATTTGATTATCAATAAAGAGATACATTCTTTAATATCTTGTGTGACTTTAATTTATCTGCTTGGTTCTGCTGCGTTGTCGATATTTTCTGAGAATTACCAGGAACTGTAATGGTTTGCCTTGTACAAGTGCAATCTAGACTTGTACGGCATCACGCCCAGTGGCTAGTTTTCGATCCTCCGGGATCGGGGCGTGACATAATGGTATCAGAGCACGGCTTTACGTCCTTGGATTCCTATTCGATTTGTTTCGAATCAATGTTGCTACTAAGATGATTCTATGCTGCTTCTGCGATGATTCAAAGATTGCTTCCGCGATTATTCAAAGTTGCTTCCGCGGTGAATCAAAGTTGCTTCTGCGAATACTCAAAGTTGCTTCCGCGATGAAATCAAAGTTGCCTCTATGATGATTCATAGTGCTTCTGCGATTGTTCTGTATTGCTTCTAAACTATTCTAAGTTGTTCCCTTGACTGAAAGTCCGTTGATCATTCTAACCTCTCACTGGGTGTTCTATACAATAAGTCTAAATATGTGGGCTGTGATATGTGTGCTTTGTTGAATTTCTAAAAGATACCAAAAAGAGTAACAATGATGCGATGCTATAATAAGTTTGTGATGTATGCTGGATGTCGTGTGTGTGGGATTCTTTGAGTCGATTGTTATGCAGCAATCGACCGTGGGTGATGGTTTGGTATGTTAGAACAGAATGTGTATAGATTTCAGTGAATGGGAATCGACAGAATCTTGAGTCGATATTTGTGGTCAGCATAACCACTGCAGGATGGATTGTCCATGTTGGACGTTGGATTGATGCGAAGGAATATTGTGTTGAGGATGGCTTGAGCTCTGAGTGGTATATTGCTTATACCCTCGTCGTGATAAGATGTCCCTTGACCCTTGATATGTTTATGATTTTGTGTTTGGTTTACCTATAAGGTATTGGGTGGTATCGAATCGTAGTTGAGCTTACGATTGATACATGTCGGCTAGGTGTGTCCCCTGATTGTTAAGTTGGATGACTCATTGTGAGATTTTGATGTGTTCAGATGAACCATCGCTAGACCTTGTCGGTTAGCATTAAGTTGGGTAATAAGAGAATTGAGAATATGTAATGATGCCTTGGTTGGGAAGGAAACAAATTTCAGATTCAGGCAAGGACTTGGATCAGTTGGGTAAAATAAGGATTGTAGGCTTGGTAACGATAGTGTGGTGCTGCTATCGAATGATTTTGCGGGAATAACTATGGACCGAATATTGAACAATGTTGGAATTGAGTTAAAGAAATTGCATGTTGGATATCGATAGAACTGATGGTAATGTTAGACGCTTATCGGGATGTTGCGAATGATTTAGAAGATGCAGAGAGTTGCATCGACGATCGAAAAGATTGGGAATGGGCTTGTGGAATAGATGATCTTAGCACGTGGTGCAGTGTGCTTGAGAAAATTGGATGTGTCCCGAATTAACAAGTTATGACCCTTGACTATTTTGAGGCATAGAGAATGGGTACTTGTCCCTTGATGCATGAAAGGGTAGATATCCCTTATGAGAGTCGAATAGCTGGAATACAAATAAGTATCGAGGTGCAGCGATATATAATAGACCCTGTTGGTGGATGTTGTTGTCGCATGAATAGCAAGTTTGGTAGAATATAGAATTGTTGGCTTATGACTTAGCTATTGAGTTATGTTATGTCCACTAAGATGACCGATATGCGAATGCTAGATGTTTGGTGCTATAGAGATTTGGATCGGTGCATGAATAGTAAATCTTCTTATGGAATCACAAGGAGATGATGCAAAACGAATATTGATGGTTAACGGGGATTGCTAAGAGATGACCGTATTTGTGCTAGAAAATTTATAAAGGATGCCTCGGAAGAAATATGATTATGTAGTTGCCTTATTTTGTTGGTTAAAAGTGTACTGACCGTATCGATGATCTAAAAATATGGAAAACGAATATGTTACGAAGAGACCGTAGGAAAGAGATCATAAGTGATAAACTATTGAAATAGCAATGTCGGATGATGACTCAAAATAGTTGACCATATTGAATAGACAATTTGAGTACGATATGAGGATGCAAGTCGGATTGAACAAGTGATGCTATGTCTATGCAAGTAGAAATTGAAAGTTGGATATTCGATTGAGGAGTTTTATATGATAGCTTTGGATTGACCCATAAGAATTGTTGGATAGAATTGTCGGATAGATTTTTGTCGGTTGCGGGTAAGTCTAGAATGAGACTTCGTTGGGTATGACCCGAGTATGAGTACGGGTAGAAAGACTTGACCCTAGATTGTTGGCTAGTTGCCTAGATGGTCGGTTGGTTGCCTAGATTGTTGGCTGGTTGCCTAGAGTGTCGGTTTGTTGCCTAGATTGTTGGTTGCTTGCTTAAGTCTCAGATTGGTTGGCTATGTTCCTCAGTTATCCGTGTTGGGTATAAGTTCATAAGATTGGGGTGGTGTCCCATGTCCCTAAGTTGGTCAGACCATAGAGTTGTCCTATGTTGATAATTGGTTGCCTCTAAGATAAGAGATAAGTATGCCCCTGATAGCTACTCATCTCATATGGGTTAGCTGAATGTCTGGTTTAGCTTAGATTAGCTGACCGTAGAGACTTGATTGTATGCTAAGTTGACTGTTGGAAAACCATAGGATGTCCCTATTAATGTTGCTTGAGTTTAGTCGGAATGAGTAAGATGTGTTGGAAGGTAGGCTTCGGGATGGAATGGATAATTGGGAAATTTTGATGTTATAATGTTGGATGGAATGACGGACCATGTTGGTTTCGGAAATTGAGTTGCCTTGGTTTATTGAAAATTGTTAGAACTGGTTGGATTGGTTTATTTATATTGAGCTGCGAAAATTGTTGGTAGTGCTTTGAGATAGTTGGAATAATTTCATTGACCGGATCAAGATTGAGGATAAGTGTAATGACGGAATTGGACAGTACCTGTAGCCGAGATCGGCGAATATGAATATGAATGACCCTCAGAATTAATGTTGCTGGGATATGATAGTTGCCTATGCGAAAGGATAAATATGTTGGCTTGATCAATATGAGAAAATGTTGGAGCACAACAAAAAATATTACTAGAGTGGGATGATGGTACAATTTGATGGATGAATCAGGATCGAGAAAATTTATGAGTTGCAAATAATGTGTATGGATGCGAACGATGATGAGTACAAGATTTGACCGATGAGAATCGGGGTATCGAAATAAAATGTTGCTATGGGATTTATCAACTTTGGTGGCATGGATGACAATGAACTTGAAAGGAATACTTGATACATCTAAGTCAGAATATTTTGGAAATTTGGATCGGTTGAGGATAATTACTTGAGTTGGAATTGGTAACATCTGTTGTGTTATTAGTTGGTTGAATATTGGATGAACAAAGTGGGATTATACGAGATGCTCAAAAAGAATTACTGATGTTCGAAAAGGAAGGTACACCGTAGCTCGTTCGCTTTCTCTATCACTGAACTTGGCTGAAGTGCATGTATTTCGGGGACGCCTAAAATATGTGTATGATTCCAACTAAGTGGTATGCTGAATTCAAACGAAGCCACGGGAAGGATTATCATGTGCTAAGGATTTGCACGAGTGTCGGAGGAAAGATCAAAGATGGTAAACTATGTTGAATTAATTGGGATGCTGTAACGAGACGGTACATTACTTGAAATCAATCGAGAGATTGCGGAGAAATGTTAAATGGTGCAAGTTGATCGTTAAGAAGTTTCATGAAAAGTCGGTTGAAGTTTTGAGGATGAGTTTTGTTTTAAGTTTCGAGGACGAAACTTTTTCTGGGTGGTATATATTGTAGTGCCCCGACCCGCAAGATACCTTATGATGGATGGTTGGTTCGATGAAGCCTTGTTGGACTTGGGATTATGCGAAGGATCGCTTGGAAGTCTATGCGATCGTGGCGGGATTTGTCCTATGAATGTGAGTAGTGTTGAATCCTTCAAAGATCCTTTAGCTTCACGCTTAAAATAAGGATGAGTATGCTATATTTCTAGTTGAGTTTGTTCAATAACACCTTGCATGGAATTCGAAAAGATAATGAAAGATAATAATCACATGAACGTAAACTGTTGTGGCTAAATGAATTGTATGCTTGTACACAGTTGCGATGAATTACATGACAGGTGAAGGCAAAGTCCCAAATACTTGGGCAGTGAGTATGCTTAATTTGCATTCGAATGAATGTATGCTAAACAGATGCTAAGTCCCATGATTGGGCGGTAAGTACATTGAGTTGGTTGGAAAGATATGACAAAAGGATTGGGTAACAACATTCTAGTATCCTGTCGCCGATGTAGAATGTTGATCCCACTAAGATCCTGGATGGGCAGATGATAATGTGAGCATTGGCTCAAGGCAAGATGGCTAGATGGCAAGATGGATGAGAATGATGGTTTTGCTTAGTTTTTCTTATCATGCATTATATGTTTTCTTCTTAGATAAGTTGCATATAGTTGCATGGTCATGGACAACTTGTCGACAAGGTTTCGTTCCTCGAACGGTATTCCTGGGCCATGGAACCCGGTTCGTCCTAGGGGGAACAAGGATGGTGTCGATGTACTGACATCGGGATTGCAGGACTTGCAGTGGGGGCTTGCTACCGCCCACTGAAAGGACGCTGAAATCCCATAGTGCTGAAGTAGTAGCTCGGTGTTTCGGAAACCTCCCATGGATTCGTACCCTATTTGGAGTTAGCCGTTCACCAGAAGATGATCCAAGATGACGTGTCGCCAGTGACCTTCATATAGATAGGTCCAGTGCTAATGATGTCTTATGCAGGCAGAGTAAGTTATTACTCAAATACAGGGAAGGATGTCGGCTGTTGGTAAGAATTACCTGAACGGTGATATTCATATTGAATCATGATATTGTTCCTAACAATGTCTTGTGCAGGCAGAGTAAGTATTATAAATGTACAGGGATGGCTACACGACCGTGGGTAAGAATCACCAAAGGGTGATAACTGCATGCTTTAAATTATGTTGGCTATGAGATTTGCATGCTTTACTTCTTGTCGGCTATAACATGAAATTGACCCTAAGGCAACGAGAAAGACAACTGTTAATAATATTCTGTAACATGTTTACTTAGTGCTGTCTTCTTAGGTGAGTTGGGCCAGCACCGCTCGCCAGTACATTAATGATGTACTGACCCACGTTGTGGGCAATATTACAGGTGTTTGCTTGGGGGAAATCCTGTGAATCAGTGCTTGGCATCGATGAATCGGATGGGTGTGCAGAAGCTCTTCTTTCAAGATGATGTCTTCTGCTATACGGGACATAATGTATGGAACAGTGGAACTCAGATGTACCAGTGAGATTGTAGCCTAATTGGCAAGTCATTGTAAAGAAGTCGGTATATTCATTTGTAGCCTAAAGGGCAAGTGTATACATTCAGTTGGCTATTCAAAGAGTCTTGTAATCAATTGTAAACTCTGTATTCCGCTGCAAGTCTTGTAATCCATTTGATTATCAATAAAGAGATACATTCTTTAATATCTTGTGTGACTTTAATTTATCTGCTTGGTTCCGCTGCGTTGTCGATATTTTCTGAGAATTACCAGGAACTGTAATGGTTTGCCTTGTACAAGTGCAATCTAGACTTGTACGGCATCACGCCCAGTGGCTAGTTTTCGATCCTCCGGGATCGGGGCGTGACACCAACGATTCAAGTGCCAAGGACGGCAATGGGATGACTCGTGCAGGCCGTTTCTCTAGACCTTGCTTAGACTTGTCCGTGCTTCAAGATGAGGCCGCGTCTCGCAAGTTATCAAGACTTATCGTGCTACCGCCTTGCGGCCTTCCTGCTAGACCCATTTGCTAGCTTAGACAAGACTTGTGGACAATAGTATCACTTCCAAGAACATCCCGACGATATCTATCGTGCCAAGCACGGTGCCTATGCTGCAGCCCAATCTTAGGCCCAGATATTGTGTTCCCGACTAGACAAGCAATCAAGTTCTAGACTCAATCCAAAGGCATACACGCGGTGTGCCGCTATTGCCGACACATCTACATGAGTGGTCACTAGCAATTTTAAGCTATCTTGGACTGGCTCGTGGAATATCCACCTGTACCAACACGGGGAGCTAGCCCGGTGGGGTGGAACTCTTCTATGCGGTCATCCAGCATCCTACTTTGAGCCACACTCGCTTCTCCCGGGCCGAATGATCCCAGCGCCCCGGTGATCACTCGAGAAGACTACACCTTGTCGACAAGTTGCCTAATGACCATGCATACTCGATCTATCCAGTCTATCCAGTTTCTTCCTTAACATGACCATGCATTCCTTCTTTCTATCAAGACTTAACGAGACTCCCAAGCCGCGGGACCGATCTCGTATGCGGGACATATCAAGACTTAGCGAGACTCCCAAGCCAAGGGACCGATCTCGTGTGCGGGACATATCAAGACATGGCGAGACTCCCAAGTTGCGGGACCGATCTCGGCGACAACAAGTCGCATGGACTTCCTTTGTTCGTGGCAAGCTTTTCACTAAGCGACCGTAACTCGTACCTTAGACAGGCCTGGTTCTCTAGGCGACGCTAACGCTCAAGTCATATACTTTACACGACGATCCTTGTTCTCAAGGGACTACGCGACTTGACAACCGCAGATAGAGCGGGACAGTGCTAGAATTGGCTTCGATAGCCCAGCATAACTCTTGTCTAACTTATTCGGGTCGTGACTCGACGAGCAAGGGCTACGCCGAGCTTCGCATCGAGGGAATGTGCTAGGCACGGGGTCAACTTGAACAACCAACTGCTGGGTGCCTAGACTTAAACCAACGAGCCGTACAAGACGACTTAACTTGCGGGACGTGCGAAGGCCATGCCAGGCCTTGCGGGACAGGACCGTGCATGCTTTATTAAGCATTCATGCGGGCGACGCCTATGACTTAGGCTTATTCGAGTGTTGGGGCGTAATGACGGGACCGTGCATGCTTTACCAAGCATTCACGCAGGCGACGTCTATGACTTAGGCTATTTCAAGTGTCGGGGCAACTTAGCAACTTAGGCCAACTTCCTTCTCCCAAGCCACGGGAACGAAGGATCGAGTGTCATTTGAAAGCACGCTGAGCCGACTTCTATGTTGACCGTGGGACCATTTTTAATGTTCTAGGACATTCCGACCCGACGGGATTATTCCCTTAGCTATGTTGGTGCGTAGCTTTTAGATTAGCCTACCAGTGCAAGTTGAAAACAAGCGAGTTATTAAGTGAATGCTAAGATGAAGCAAGTTCACCGAAACTCTCCCACCTGTGCGAGGAGTCGCCTCGGACGAGCGAGCCTTCGAGCAGCCGTTGCAAGGCTAAGTTCCAACGCCGTCGGCGTTTCGATTTCTCCGATTGACTGTGCGGGACGGGGCACTACAACAACTGTCAAAGAAATCTTTGCAGACATGTTATATATATGGAGTGAACAAGAAGGCAACAAATTTAAGTTTAAGTTGGGGGTGTCAATATCCTATTTGAATTTTGAACCTCATATAAAAGAGGAATTGTGCCTCATAATGTTGGATATGATAAGTATGGATCCCTGGCGTAGTTGGTTTTATGTAATATTAATGATATAGTACTGAATCTACCATATTTAATTCGAAGTTATTTTTTTATTTGAAGTGTAAAAATTGAATTATTATCTATATCTAATATTTGGTTAATGATCTACTTCCATTTTGGCAATTGAATTTAGTTGATATTTCAAATATTGGCATCTATTAATTGTCATATTTTGTCGATCATGGCAATAAATAGTAAAAATTAAATTTTCAAATATGGAATCCGGCAGTTGCCTTACGTTCTCAAACATGACAATAAATATATGTCTAACGAAGAATTGCCATATGGGATTGCAATATATGGCAATATATAATGCCATATAATACTAGTAGTTTACGACAACAAAATATTGCCATTAAAATAAATACAATATTTTGCAACATAATCTTGCCATTTATGGACTGATGATATATGACAATAATATATTGCCATATATTGTTCGAAATTACGGCAACTAAATATTGCAATTAATAATAATCTTTAAAGGCAACAAAAAGATTTCATATAAGGCAACAATTAATTGTCGTAAATTAGTTCCCTTATACGGCAATAATTAGAAGATGCCGTAAATAAGCAATACTGACGCAACCTTTTACGGTACGCTACGGCAACTTCAAATTGTTGCCATATTTTTGTTTTTGTGGCAACAATTTCATTATTAACGGCATTTTAAGGTTGCCGTATAATGGATTATTTCTAGTAGTGCTTGTTAGACCGCTCCTGGTACTTGGGCTCGCTGAATCTAGCCTTCATCGCAGCCCACTGCTCTGGCGTGATCCAACCATGGATCGGCTGTCCGGAGCGATCACGACACTTCTGGTCGTGGATCGCATCACGGATGAGCTTGGCTGCGACGGCAGAAAATTGGCCCTCGATCCTCGCCGCCCGGTGTGGTGGATAGAAATAGGTCCTCTACAAGAAGTAAAATACAAAAGTTGTATAATATACACAAATAATTATTAAAATTTAAAAATAAACAAATTTTTTATCTTGAAGTGGGCGAACCAAAAGGCCTGCCTATCTGCGGGAGCATCTGAGTAGTTAATCCAAGGCCCACCATAGTTCTACCTCAGAAATACCCCCAGCTGTCTCTGTACTGCAAAAGGCCGATATCTGTACAATAATAATTTTTCATGAATATATATGTACATATAATCATTTGAGAAATATATATTAATTAATTAACTTACTTCATAGGCCCGTCCGTCCAAATCTCCATACGCGTCTCGCCCGGGGGAGCGCATGGAGGGTCGCTCTCACCTCCTGCCTGGGCAGGATCAGTCTGATCGCCGTCCTCCATATGCTCGGCGTGGGCTCCCTCCATAGAGCCGTCGACAGGAGGAATGCTGGACGGGGGATCAGGGATGCTGGACGCGGGATCAGAAAGACTGGACGACGAGGGAGGAGTCGCCAACCTGCTGGAATTGCCCTGTCCCGGTAATGGACCGGGAACAGAACGGTACACTGGCGTACTCGGAGATGGGGATGAGGGTACAGAACTGCCCTTTCCATCCCCAGGCCGAGGCTGACGGGATTACCTAATGTAAAATCCTCCGCGTCGTCCTCCTGGTCTAGTCATACCTGATAATAACATATGACAATAAAACAAAAATACATATTTATATGATAGACATCACAGATTTTTGAAAAATATCATAGTCACATATAAAAGTGTCAATAAAGTGTCACTGAAGTGTCACAGATTTATATGATAGAAGTGTCACTAAAGTGTCAAATATGATGATAAAACAAACGTACAGATTTAATCCTCTTCTGAAAATTCATCTAGTTCGTTTAACTCATCGACTTCTTCTTCTTCTTCTTCTTCTTCTTCTTCTTCTTCTTCTTCCTCCTCTACATCTTCACTTTCATCTGCATCTTCCTCTTCAGATAATTCTACTTCTTCTACACAATTCGATGTGTAATGAGGAACTTCCGTCGTGTCCACTTCTATAATATTTGTTACAAGAGGTAGTTCATCCTGTTGATAAGCTATATCGTCAACCTCAAAGGTATTTCTAGCTTTGGTCTTGCATACTGCCCACCAGTCCGACCTTATTGTTCCCCGTTTAGGATAACTTGTGAAGTACACGAGCTGAGCCTGACTTGATAGGACAAATGGTTCATATGCTTGATATCGACGCCGATAGTTTATATCAACAAGACCGTGCTTGTCTACTTTCCAACCTTGACCTTCAATCGGTAGAAGTCTTTAGGCAACTTAGCACCCGCCGACAAGATCTCTATAATCAACTCCAACATTCGGTTGTAGCATTCTTGCGACATGTTAAAATCTGACTTAATGCTCAACAGTCTTGTAACCACCTCCAACGGTGAATGATCCTCACAACCAGGATACAATGGAGTCCTTGCATTCTCCAGCAACTCCATAAACTGTGCAACATCGGCGTTCGGTGCCTCCTCAGGTGCATCATGAACGAAACTAGGCCCCGCAGCGTCGAAAACCATGTTCACGCACCCGTCGTCGTATGCATGATTATCTGAAACAAAATTAGGTCCCGCATGTATATACGGCTCAACATAAGGCTCCGGCTCTGATGCTAAAGACACAAGTTCTCCGTGTGCGGTCCACTGATAGTAATTAGGTGTGAAACACCTCGAGTATAAATGATATGTCACTTCCACTTCTGGATAATATTTCACGTTATGACATTTCACACACGGACACTTAATTTTGGTGCCGTCCATGTACTGAGGGAACGCCTTAGCAAACTGCAGGAACTGCTCTACTCCCGCTATGTATTCATCCCGCATACCACACATATCATCAGGACGACGATTGTACATCCATGAACGATTTCGCAAGTAGTAATTCATATCCATTTGGAAATAATTTTGCAAAGATGGACACACATTATCCAATAGGCACAAATTCGTATATTATGTCTTATTATGGGACACACATTAGTAGCGGACAGTTACTAATAACCACTACACCATAATAGGCAATTGCCCACGGTTATTACCGTTACAAATAATTTTCATCACGGTAATAACCGTTACGATTTGGGCGTGGTAAATATTTTGTAACGGTAATAACCGTGACAAATTATATTTTTTTATCACGGTAATAACCGTTAGGATATTATAATTCGTAACAGTAATAACTGTGAGGAATTTATCATTTGTCACAGTTATTAATATTATAAAATATTTTTGGGTTACGGTTATTACTGTGACCATACTGTATTTTTAATCAAAAAAAATATTATGAACCAAAAGCTACAAAGAAGATAATAGCAAAACAATATAAATAACTAGATAATCAAATATAATAAATACCACCAATAGAAGATATTGTTTCAATACTAGTCAGATTCTTATATTTAAGATATCCAAAAGAATAACATCTATTTAAGATATCCAAAAGAACAACATCTAGCAGTTCAACATAAAATGTTTTTTGTTCATAAAAAATGACTACTCGAAAGCCATATACATGATTATCATATTTACAAAAAAATATTGCCATTAAAAAATGGGGCTCAGATGGAGAATGCAGTTTCCTTTCAACTGCTACTCAAAAGCTATTACAAAAGGGGTTTAGATGGAGAATCCAGCATACTACATATATTTGATCATACATAAAGCTTGATACAAAAGTAGATACTCAAATGCAGTTTCCTTTTGAACTGCATGAATTGCATAGGAAGCAGTTTGAATATGATAGTTTCCAAAACCATATACTCAAAAAATTGACACAGACACAAAGATAAACATAGCTACAGGAAGAAGTCCAAATGCAGGATATGATCTGCTTGATGGCGGCGGATGCGGAAAGGGTGAGGAGAGCAGCAGTGGGTTGAAGGACTCGAGGAATGTGTAAGCCCCCTGAATTTCAGGGGTTTATTTTTATTTTTCTAAATGAATTATTATCGATAAATATTTTATTTATTTAATTGTTTAGATCATTAATGTACCTTTCCATGACTTTGACTTCTGGAGCGTCAGGGATACCAATCTCTCTTCACGAGTTTTGAAGTAGACAAGATTATCTTCATTTTGATATATCATGTCCCACTTGAACTCATTCCCTTGTGCTCTGTTTGTATCGCGCAACTTCGGGTCAACTTAGACCAATTAATCGTTGAATAAATATTTCCACTTTTATTTTTGATCGTCGTTTGCACGTCACCGTGACTTTTAATTTAGGAGCACCAGACCAGTCGTTTTCTCAGAACCAACTTCTCATGGATGATCTACTCGAGACGCTCTTCACCCATGACCTTCGTGTCCCACTCAGACACTCCATTTTGTGCTCCATTTCCTTCGCACAATTTTCGGTTCAATTTAGGACAATTAATTATCTACCGTGAAACCTGATTTATTTTCCAATTTAATTTCGGGACCCGACATCGAGCCAACCTAGTAGACCAAAGGATGGACGTGGCCCACATGAAGCCTACTACCCGCATGACGCTTGTGTTCCATTTATTGGAGTCCCCGTATATTATTTATTTGCCCATTTTTATAAATACGTATTTAATTTTAATATTGTATTCTGTTCGATTTTGACCCGACCCGGCTCGACCGAACCCGAACCCAAGCTCCATGTTGTCCTCTCATGACTGCCCAAGTACCCTACATAATTTTCCTATTTTTCCCATTTTGAAAAATCTATTTTTCTTCTCTCTCCACTTTACAAATATCTCATTATATATATATATACACATATATATATAATATCTCTTTCTCTCTCTCCTTAAAAATACACAAACACACACCTCACTCCCTCACTCCCCATAACAGCCAGCTCACCCCCCCTTGGCCGACCTCTCTCTCTCCCCCTCTCTCAAATATCTCACTCTCTCTCTCTCTCTCTCTATTCTCACACTCTTTATACATATATATTAATATATATACACACACCATTTAACACTCTCTCTCTTTCTCTCAACACACACAACACACCACCACCTCCTCCACAGCCGAACACCATCACCATCATTCTCCCCATCTCCTCCTTCTCCTCCTTCCTCTCTCCATCAACCCACAGCCACCACCATTCCCTTCAACACCATCATCATCACCATTAATACCATCATCAACATCATCACCATTTTCATTACCATTATCATTCACACCACCAACACCACCATGCACCACCACCTCCACCACCCGCACGGCCACCACCTCCGGCCGCCGTGCTCGACGAGCCCGCCCCCGTGCGCGTGAGCAGCAGCAGCAGCGCAGCAAAGAGCAGTAGCAGCAGCAGCACGCGCCCGCCACCCGCGCGCGAGCATGGGCGCGTGACGCGCGCCACCGCGGCCGCCACCGGCCACCGGCGACCCCCCCATAGGCGCGCGACCCCAGACGACCTCCTCCGTTCCACCACCGTCCTCCCCGACGCGTCGAATAGGCTATTCGTGCGTTTTGAACGGAATCCCGTCGACGCGCGCGAGTTTGGAACTTCAGAATTTGCGTCCCGTCGCAGCAACTTTGCACAGATTTTTTGGTCAATCCGACCGTTGGATCGGCGATTTCTTCACTCCGTCTCAATCTCGGTATATCCATCTTCACTCCTGTCAATTTTTGTCCGTTAATTTCGTCGTTTGATACCTCAAAACTGGCCACCAAGTTGACACTTTAAATTGAACTGTTTTTGGACAGTTTCGTGGAGCCGACTTCGTCAGCTCGTAACTTCGCCGTCGCAGCTCCGTTTTGTGCACCGTCAGTTCCGGTGCACAGCTGGTATAACCATCTTCCTGTCTCCTTTATATTTTGTTTCATTTTAAGCACGTTTGGTTGGTTGAATTCGACGCCAAAGTTGGCCGTCCGAATTCTTTAAATCGCACTTGTTAAATTTCATTTTTGAACCCGGGACTCCGGATTCAATTTCTGACACCACCAGTAGACTCGTGGCGTCGTTCTGAAATATTTTCATATAAAGTTTGCTTGATTTGGAGAACGTGGGCCCTGGCACGCATTTCGGTGCAAAGCGGGTCCCACTTTTCGAGTCAACGGGTCACTTTGAGATCGGCTCATCGGAATCCAATTCCGGATATACCGTTGAGTTCGTATCGTCATTCTGGACTCGTTGACATATAATTTGCTGAGTTTTGAAAACATTTGCTCCGGCACGTATTTTCGTGCAAACCGGATACCAAGTGTCCGCGTCAACGTATCATTTTGAGATCGGCACATCGGAATCCTATTTCGGACATACCGTTGGGTTCGTATCATCATTCTGGATTCGTGGACATATAATTTGCTAGGTTTTGTAGACTTCTATCCTGACACATTTTTCGGTGCGAAGTATGTCCAACGGCGGATATCATTTTGACCCGAAATTACCGTTTTGCCCCTGTGTCCAAATTAGACTTATGGGTAGGCTATCCTAGCTGATTTGACCGTTCTGGACACGTTGGTGATATTTATTTTATCATCCGACAACATCTGTAAATTTTTGCTTATGTATCGTCCTTAATTTTTAATTAATTATTTTTTTAGATATTGTTACTTTCTGGTTTTGAATTTTTATATATATTTTAATTGCTGTAAAAATCTTGGAAAAAATTGTATTTAAATATTATGTTAATTTAGCTAATTTATTATAATTTTTCTAGTATTTAATAATTACTTTTGGTATTTTATAAAAATAGAAAAACAGAACTCATTTTCAGTATATTTATGTTTGCTGATTTTTAATAAATATTTATGAGGGTTTATAAATCCCAGAAAAATTAGTATAAATTTCTATAATTAACAAGGATTATTTTGGTACTTTATTTTATATATATTTAAGCTTTTTGTCTATCTCTAAAATTGTTGGAACTTAGTGTACCGTTTGATTTATTTATTGAGTAGTTTCAACTTGCAAGTTTTGCGTTGATTTGAGTTGTTATAGTATTGGACCTCACCCCGCACTAGTGTATAGATCCTAGGAAGTTAGTTTGTGTATAGTGGCACTCCACATTAGACTTTTATTCTAGGTCCCCACTTGGCTAGTATCCAGTCAGGAGTCGTGTCACACCACTAGAGTATTATTGAACATAGCTTAGAACTGAGTTGTATATCATTATTGACAGGACACCAGGCATCTATATCTTCGCACTAGTATTCTTGCTTTGCTCGAGGCAAGTACATCTACAGACTCATTTACTGTCTTTTAAATGCTAGAACATGTATTAACCCTGTTAAAATATTGATTCTTGAGGTAGCAAGCTATATCTTCACATGTTGTATTACTTTCAGTACTTGCCATGCTTAGGACAGTTATCATATCTTCACATGCTTCTTATTGGTTCTCAGTACATGTTTCACTATGCTTTATACTACGCGGAGTATTCACATGTTTCATACGGCTCCCAGTACCTGTCATGCTTATACCGCTCCCGGTATCTTTCACATGCTTTTACTGTTCTCATATCTCTTACATGTTTAGAATATGGGTTATAGGAAAACTGATAGTTGAGTACGTGATCATGCCCCCTTACTCGTACGTACGTACCGAGCAAGGTTGACATTTTATGTATACCTTGTCGTAGGCGCACCAGCTGTATTTGTACGTATGTACATCTATCGCTTATTTTCACTTGTACGTATGTACATTTTATTTACATTGTGCCTCAGTACATTGTACATCTATTGACCGATCACGTACCTGCTACAGTTTTAAACATTACATATACATCTGTCTTTATGACATATGTATCCTTGCCATGATAGATTATGAGATATACCATGATTCCAGATATGCCATGTTCCCTGTATTACTATGATATTGTGATCCCGGTTGTACCATGAGGCCATATTTCTAGTATTTCCTATTTTATAGACTCATCATACCATGTTTCTTGTTGTACATCTCTTTCATTATATGTTCAGTACTTTAGTTGTAGAGGTTGTACTTGCTCCAGTCCTAACAGGATAACGTTGTAGGTTCACTTTTCGAGGAGGAAATGCTATGTGTTACATTTCATGGCACTGATTTTGAGGACCTGGCCTTAGCTCTAGAAGAGGCCCCAGCGGGAAACCTTGCTTAGATATTTTCATGTGTTTTGAGACTTAGACTTTTGTATGTTCTTATATTTGGATACTGGACTTTGTCTCCAGTTAGATACTTTGGTTATGTATTATTAAGTCTGTGCTTGTTTACCTTCGCTTATAGATGCTGTGTTGTGATGAACTTTAAATATGATTTTAGAACTGTTAGTTACTTAGATCCTTTATTGTCTATTATTAGAACAGCTTACTACGCTTTAATCAAGCGTAGGCTGGACATGGCTCGGCCCGGCCTAACTATTTGGGTAACGGGTCGTGACAGAATGGGAGGCGGCTTTCGAGTGCTCCAGTTTCAACAATCTTCATCTTGTTCCTGAATCTATACAAGTTAAAAAAGATGAAGTTAAACAACAAAAACAGTCAATGTTCAAGACTTTGTATTATTAGTCGACAACATATTGTTGAAGAGGGACGAAAATTCCTACAAATTTACTACAATCTTTGATTGCAAATAGAGCAAAGCTCAATTGATGTACTGAGAAAGCAGATTTAAAGATAATCTGGATCCGATTGAAAGAAACTTTAAAGCAAAATTCGATCATTTTCGTCCAACTACTTTCCGGAAACAACAAAATGAAAGTATCAATTTTTGGAATTCTTGAGTCCCCCGGGCGCTAGGTCCATTCCAAAGAAATTATTTTTAAAGAAATTGGTAACAAAAACAATTGTTCTTTGGACTAAGGATATGAACATTGTCCTCTAGTAAAACCCTCCACCAGACCTAATAAATGGACTACCAGCCTACCACGTCCCATAGGAAGTGGTTTAAATGCATCATCAAAGTGGTGGATATCAAATGCATGATTTCTTCCATTTTGTCTCTTTCAGTTATGGCTTGTCTTCACACTCTTCTTTGCCAAGATTTCTTCAATTTAATTGTAACCACTGAAAAGTAAGATCAATAATCTTATGAGAAGTAGTTGGTTTCTATATTATTTAATGATTCTTGATCAACATTATCCACAGTCATGGTATATAATTAGTGTTAAGCCAAATTGCATGCACTAATCCTACTTTTTTCCAAGTGAACCCCCAAATATAGCTTCTCACTCAAATTTGGGCAAGAACTGGATCTTTCTTGCACGTTCCAGCAAAAAACCACAACTTCATCTTAACTCGACAATTTCATTGCTTTTAGATAAGTAATGCCAACACCTATCTGAAGCTCCAGATTTGCATCGGTTTTGGCAATTATAAAACTTAATTTAAGCTCACGAATGAAATAGCCATCCAAATTGGCCTATACTAGAATAAAATATATATATATATAAGTGGTAAATGATAGGATTTTGCTGTAGGAAATCTATGTCACAATAAGCTTAAATTGAAGAGGTAAATGACAAGTTTTTATTGAAAGTCTTTTACCATAAGTAGAATTACAATGCTAAAAGAATACGGACCTTCAGTGAACAAAATGAGATGCAATGATTGTCGAGCCTTCCGAAAAAAAATGAATTCTTTCATCGCACCACCTATAATACTTGGCTGAGTATCACATACTTGCAGCTCAAAATCACATATATCATCCAGTTTACAGCCATCCTGGTCAGTAATCATTTGCGAGAGATAATGACAGACATATAATGCAACATTATCAAGCTTTTGATCGGTTAAAAAAAGAGGCAACTTATTGCACAGATCATTAGAGGTCAGAAATTTAGTCATCTAAGGAAAAAAAAAACTCTCCCCTTCAACAGACAGAGGCACGTTGGACATGTTTGTACCTGCAATAGAACCGTATGATGCTTTCGCTTATCAATATTCTTCTTCTCATTTATTATTTTCCTCCTTCGCTGACTTTGGTATCAGCAGTATTGGTTTCCTCCAGCCATTGAAGCTCCACCTACACTTGGTTGAAACACAACAATATAAGGAAATTGATATGCATAATTTTGCCTGGATACAAAAACATTTATACTGTTTCTCTTTTAAAGCTTCACAAGGTAGGAAAAGCTTTTTGGTTTTAGCTACCCCATTAATACTTCCTTCAGCCAAGAAAAAAGGAAAATAAATCTAAACAATGTTAAAGAAGATGTAGTAGTTACTTACATGTAATGAATCATCCAAGAATGAAGAAAACAGAATACATTTGGTAATAATAAACACTAATTGAATTTCCTCACCAAAACCTATGGGTGGTTAAGCCAACAAGAATTCTGAAAGTTGTTGCCAAGTTTTTTGTTGATACTTCTCACCTCATCAGGAGAACTTCCAAGGTAGTGCGGTTGGGCACTTTAATCGCTATTAGAGTCTTGTTCTGCCACGAAAGAAAAGAATTAATATATCCCCTATTGAAATACCTTGATATAGGAAAAATGGTTAGTTTTGAAAAGAAGAAAAGGTGAGAGTAGCCGAAAGCTGACACTCATGATATCGCAATCAAGATTTTCTTTATGCTGGATTGTGGCATTGAAGGGTAAGAAATTGCAAAGGAGAAGTAAACTCATAACAATAGTAACATTGGAGGTAAACTATGAACTGCCAAACAACAGAAATGGTCTCAAACATTAAAAGTAGACGTTCAATTTTTTCAATCATCAAAAGCTGAATTGCATATTACACTGCCACATTAGACATTAGACAATACAAGCCAAAAAAAAGAATATCTAGAAGCAAGGAAGGGACTTAATATTATCTTCAATCACATATAACCACCTTAGCCGATGAAAATAAATGACAAAAACTAATAATAAATAAATTGAGAAAGATATTTTGTTTTCTCAATCAATCATGCGCTCAATTCTATGAGAGGAAACACCTACTTTCGGTTGCTCTCATCTACACTAAGCTTCCTCAACTTCTCCTACATTTTACTGCAATAAATCCTAAAGGATCACTACTTGTAGTACCAACCCTTCAATGTATAAGGACTTTTAAAGGATGAATGTGCAAATACAACCAAAATTATCTTGGAGAAAAGATATATGTTACTTTGATTTAAAACAAATGTGTACCTTTTAGATAATTTTATTCTTCATCTCATAGTTGGCAGCTTCCAAGATAATCCTTATAGAAAGTCTCCTTGCCAACTGAGTAGCAGAGAAATTTTGAAAATCAATCAAAGGTCTACATAAGTTTACAAATTAAGTTGTATGATAAATAGAAACCTCCAGCACTAGTTCAAAAATCTTTGAAAAATTTAGCATGCCGCCACCCTATTAAAAGAAAATTAGACTCAGCTTCACAAGAAAATGAAATTCAGGATAGACGCTCGCAGTAACCACGAACAAACTGGCCCTATATAAAATAGCAGCAAATGCAACAAACGAAGAATAAGTATCTTAATAATTAATAGTTCTTTATATTACCGACTGTTACAAGTAAAGCTATGACGAAATTATCTGCTTAAGTCATTTTTTATCAGAAAAAACCCCAATGGAGGAGAAAATGACCCACATAACCGAAATTATCTGCTTTAGTCAAATTGTTATTGCATCTGCCTCTAAATGAACAAAGACAACTCCCTTCTTTGAAAGTATCTGTTATGGAACGTACTGAGCCTGATGCCTATTAAAAAGAACAAACATCTGAGTCAAAACAATATACGAGCAATTGTTGCACAAAAGAGAAGAGAAGAAAAACTTTATTGAACAACATTGAACATATATGATTGACTGTATAGATATACATAATGGTCACTAATTTTAATGAGACATGCCCCATATTGAGCTGAATTTTGGGGCGGAATGGATAGGTAGCTTGACCACAAGCCAAGGAATCAACTATAGCAACCTAAAAAGGAAAATGATAGTAAATAAATATACTAGTTCCATCCAACATGAACCAAAAACTTAATAGATTTATCTAAAGGGACACAAGAGAGTTTGCACCATAACCATGTCCAGAATCATGCTAATCTATAAATTTGAAAGGAGAAGAGGGCATCATTTAACATCACTTAAGAAACTTACTGCTCAATGGTGTGTAATGGCCAAATATAGCTATATCATATAACCTTTAACTATAACGCGGTGAGTAATGAATGCATGAATATAATATAGAATGACCTATATTTTTACACGAATAGATTAAATCTAACCTATATGCATGAATACAACATAAAATCAATTATTCTTTTACACGAATAGATTCAAGTCTTACCTATTAAAAAGTAGAATTTATATGGCTTAAGTTGCAAACTAATTAAAAGAACCATAACAATAAGGTTCGACATTAAAAATTATTTCTCCATCTCCATGCAGGTTAAGAGCAAGCTTAGAGGCCACTCAAAAAGAATTAGTGGTCTTGCCTTCTCACATGTTTAAATGTCCTTGTATCTTCAGGTGTCGGTTCTCTACCATATTCTTTTTGAGATACATAACTTTTCAATATTGTCCAGATTACCTAGTTAACTGATTATTTTTTATTTCAGTGGGCCACTCGTGAAAATTCTGCCCCCACTTCCCATGCCACATTCTCTTGCGACCGTCAATTGAAAAAAGAAAGTTTTGACGGAAGCCGTAGGCCACCAACCTCAAAATAAAACAAAGATCAATTTGTTTACCATACATCTCCATATTGTTACTGTGTCGTGTCAGACACAATACACACTCCAAAATTTTACTTAAATAAGAACGATGACGAACATTAGCTGAGGACTTACTAAGTTGAGTCAAGTCCATAGTAATCTTGGACCTGTATTTCGAATTCTCATGGCCTAAGTTTTGATTAAGCCATGAACCACAAGCACGAAGTCTTTACTAAAACTTTCTAAGTTAAGAAATCACTACATCACCTAAAATAAATGTTTTTTTCAACTAAAATTGGGAAAGCTTGAAAGCAAACAAGAGAAGAAAAAATCAAAAAATTTCTCTATTTCTTATACAATAGAAGCCAGATGACTTCAACTGCAAAATAACTCAAAAAACAATTTATGTACCAACCATCGTCATATTGTTGTGTCGTGTCGGATGCAATAAGGACACTCTAGAATACATTAGGACGCACCAACCATAGCCGATGCTGCGTGCCTGAATTGTGTTGTGTATAAAAACTAAACACGTTCTTATCCATGAACAACAAAACCATGCCGTGTCGGATGCAATTAGGGCATATAAGACAGTCTTGAATGTCTTATATACACTAATTTTAGAGCTAAAGAAAGAAAGATAGATAGAAAAGATGGAAAACCTTAAAATTAACAAAGCCCTAAAATTAAAAGGAAAATAAGAAGGAAGTACATGTTGGGTGGGTCGTCGGTGTCCTTCCCGCTTCGATAGTTCTGGTGGTAGCCCTAAAATCAGAGAGAAATCTTAAGATTGTGAAAGAGAAGGGAACTCTCAAAATCAAAGTCGTACCCGATGGAGGTCGTCTCCCTACGATCGGTGATGCTTAAAATAAAGTTCGTGGAGGCCTTCAGGTCATGGTGTGCTCAAAATCAAGGTCGAAAGAGAGGGAAAGGAGAGAAAATCGTAAAAGGAAAAGTGCCAGAGAAAGGGAAAGAGAGGGAATCGGGAAAATAATTGTGGGAATTGGGAATCTCATCTGTAATACATTTTTTACATGTCACATGAAAGGCATGTGACACTAAATTTGGAACTCTTTTAATTGGTTGTCACGGTTTTTTACTGTCACCATAATAATAAAAAACAAAGAAGTACCAAATTAAATTTTTTGTAACGTTTTCTTATTATTATAACGTTTTTAACTGTTACAAAAGTGTAATGGTTATTACCGTTACTAATTATAAAAAAAAGGTGTTACGAATTGTATGTTTTGGTGTAGTGAACAATGATATGCAATCTAGGTCAAACTAGGTTGTACTAAGTCAAACAAGGTCAAGCTAAGTTAAACAAAGTCAAACAAGGTCAAACAAGGTCAAAGTAGGTCAAGGGTTGACCTATAGTCGACTTTGTCAACTCTTAGTCCAATCTAGGTCAGATGTTGACTCTACTTTGACTTTCAGTCAAAATAGTCAACCTTGGTCAAACAAGGTCAAATCTAAGTCAAATATCATATTTCTAGTCATTACCTACCAAGGTACCCTTTACCTTATCGCTATTGGTATCCCAATACCAATACCTTATAATTCATATCTTACTAGGCCCTAACTAGCCTACACTAGCTAGCACACACCATTCAAGGCTATACAAGCCTAACCTATAATTCAAGTACCAATAATGACCAAAGTCAACTCAAGCTATCTCATACACACAAGTAATATCTTGGTGTCATTTGTTTAGTCTTAAAAAAACACAATCAACTAAAACTAGTACCAAGTAATGAGCAATAGTGAGTTACCAAAGCAAACTGATCAGACTAAAGAATGCCAATCAACTTGAAAAGATGGATACACTGTTGACCATTTAACAAACATGAAGACAACAACAACAAAAAACATTGTTAAACAACAATCATCAATAATGAAACTAGAACACATTCTCTACATTCATCACAATCAAGAAACCCTTACACTACAAACCTCCATAGTTGTTCAGAGATCAAAGGATGGATCAGTATCAATCTAGACAGTCAAATCTCGAAAATGAAGATGGCAAACCTCGGATATAAGCACTCAAAAGTATTGGCAAACCTAATGAACTAATTATACCAAGAATTGTGGATCGAAATACGGTTTACAATATAATTGTGCATGCAAACCAAGATTTCCTCTATTATTCAAAACAAAGTGTCATTATTTTTTTTTCTAGATCAAACATTATGTTTATCAATGGTGCTAACCTGTGTGTGGGTATGGGTGTATGGTACATGGCAGTTCAACAAATAGGTGTGGACAAGTATAGGCTAGTATGTCAAGTGTGTGTGTTTGGATGTGATACCATTTTGTGTCAATGGGGCAATGTGTGTGTGTAGAGTACATGGTGCATATAGATAGGGTGTATGTGATAGGTTTGCATATGTGTGTAATGTATATGGGACTGTTCTCATTTTGTGTATGTGTCAAAAATGGTTTAGACATAGGTGTGTGTCAAAAATGGCAGTTAGCTACTAGGGTGTTGTGTGGTGGTACATGTATGTGTGTGTGTGTGTGTATTTGCAACCTGGAAAACAGTGTGTCAAATGAGGGTGTATGTGTGTAGAGAGTGGACATGTAACAGGAAAAACAATATGTTAACAGGGAAAAGCAGCTAGTGTAATGTATGTAATGAAATTCAGTGTTTATGTGGATGTATATGGTACATGTGAACTCAGTGGTGTGAGCCATTCTCAGGAAAATGGTTCCCAGGTTTGTGACAGTTCATTAACCCCAAACCAATCCAAAATTCATTTCGAAATCCCTATTTTTCCAATGCAAATCCTAACCATAGTAGCTAACACACAGGTGAAAGTACTTAACATGAAAGTTAATCATCAAAATTAGTTTGAGAACAAGGAATTAAAATCAGAATTTAAACTAACAGGACTGTTCAGTCTAAACAGCCCATTCCTATATTCGAATCCAATATAGGAGGAGGAGTATGTGTGTGTGTCTGTGTCTGTGTGTGTGTGTGTATGTGTGTGTGTGTCTGTGTCTGTGTATGTGTGTGTCCGTATCCGTGTGTGTCCGTATGTGTATGTGTGTGTGTCTGTGTCTGTGTGTGTGTGTGTCCGTGTCCGTGTGTGTCCGTGTGTGTGTGTGTGTGTGTCCGTGGGAGAGGAGGAGTTAGGTTAGGGTTTACCTGACGAAGAGGATGAGGAGCTCGAGGAGGAGGAGGAGCACGACGGGGTAGGGGTCGCCGGGGAGGGAGTCGCCGGAGGAAATCGCGGGGGGGGGGGGGGGGGGGGGGAGTCGCCGGAGGAGCTCGAGGAGGGGGAAAAAATTTGGAGAGGGGGGAAAAAATTTCGAGTGGGGGAAAAAAAGAGCACAGCGTGCCCTAAGTAAAATAGTTAGCGACGTCACCAGTCGACGTCGCTAACCGTCGCAAAAATTTTAATATAGACGACATATTTTAATAATATGTCGCTGGACGTCGCTATTCAGCGACGTAGTGTATATAGTGTCGCTGAACGTCGCTATTCAGCAACGGCTTGCGACATCAATAGAAGGGAGTCGCTATATTATATGTTTAGCGACGGAATTTTATTTCGTCGCTAAATAACGTCGCTAATAGAGCATATTTTAGTAGTGGGCGGTACGAAGATGTACCGTGATATTCGTCAGCACTTTTGGTGGAATGGCATGAAGAGGGAGATAGCCCGGATTGTCTCTCGATGTTTGGTTTGCCAACAAGTTAAGGCTGAACATCAGAGGCCAGCTGGACTACTTCAGCCCTTGCCAATTCCAGAATGGAAGTGGGAGCATATAACCATAGATTTTGTGACTGGATTGCCTAGATCCCCGGCTGGCAGAGACGCTATTTGGGTTGTCATAGACAGGCTCACGAAAGTGGCTCACTTTCTTCCGTTCAGAGTTGGTCAGTCGACGGCTAAGCTAGCGGAGATGTATCTCCGACAGATTGTCAGATTGCACGGTGTACCAGTCAGTATCACCTCGGACAGAGATTCCAGATTTACGTCGCACTTTTGGCGTAGCCTGCAAGAGAGTTTGGGGACTCGCCTCCAGTTCATCTCAGCTTATCACCCGCAGATAGATGGCCAGTCAGAACACACGATCCAGACTCTCGAAGACATGTTGAGATCTTGTACACTCGACTTTGGTGGTTCGTAGGAAGATCACCTGCACCTGGTGGAGTTCTCGTACAACAACAGTTTCCAGGCCAGTATCCAGATGGCACCGTTCGAGGTACTGTATGGTAGAAAGTGCCGATCCCCGCTAGCATGGGACGATGTCGGAGAGAGACAGATGCTCGGTCCGAAAATGATTACTCAGACCGTTGAAGTGGTCAGGAGAGTCAGAGATCATCTTCGAGTTGTCCAAGATCGTCAGCGTCATTGGGCCGATTCCCATCGGCGACCCCTTGAATTCTCAGTCGGCGACCATGTATTCCTGAGGATTTCGCCTAACCGTGGCGTCATTCATTTCGACGTACGGAGAAAGCTTAGTCCTAGGTATATAGGGCCGTTCGATATTCTGGAGCGAGTAGGTGATGTATCCTATCGTCTCGCTCTTCCACCATCGCTACGTGAGGTGCATGATGTGTTCCATGTATCCCAATTACGACGGTATCTTCCGGACCCGAGCCACATCCTAGATCATTCGGAATTGGTTATTGGTACCAACCTTTCGTATGAGGAGAGACCCGTGTCTATATTGGACCGAAGAGAGAAGATACTCAAGAACAAGACTATTAAGTTAGTTCGAGTTGCTTGGGGTCATCACTCTTTGGGTGAGTCAACGTGGGAGCGTGAGGATGATATCCAATCACGATATCCCGACCTGTTTGACTCGTGAGGTATAATGTCCTCCTTATACCTCATGCCTTCGATTCCTTGCTTGCATGATTGATTGATTGCCTAGTATAGCTTGCTTGTGATTAGTATAGCTTGTTCTTGCCCCTCTAGCCTCTTAATTAAATTCCGAGGACGGAATTCTTTTAAGGTGGGTAGAGTTGTAATGCATGTGGTTCGTATTGCGTATCTTGGTATACGTATACGTAATTTGACCCGTATTGCATGTCTCCCTGCTTGATTTATTCTAGCATTTTATTGATTGGTTTATTCTTGGGTTGCTTCGGCTTGGCTTGGTTTGCTTTGGTTCATCATGAACCAAAGGTGAACCCTTCCAACTACCACCATCATCCTCATATATATTTCCACCTAACACTCTCTCTCTTCATTACTACTTCTCCACCATTACTTCTTCAACCACCAGGAGGGAGAGAGAGAGGGAGAGCTTAGGCAAGTACAAACTTGCTTCATGATGGATCTCATGTTTTATTGTTCCATTCTCTTCCTTACTAGATTCTAAGCCTCTTTAGAACTGAAAGTTTTCGGTTTTGATGGTTATATTCTTGTAGATCTAAGTTTTAAGTTCCTTCTTGTTTAGTTTTCTTGGTTTTGATCTCTAAAAACTTGGTATTTCTAAAAACTAGTGGTTTCATGTTGTAGAAAATTTAATTTTATGCAGTTTTGGCTTTTGTTTCGCTTGATTTCGACTTCGGATGAGGAAGTTATGGCCATGGCAAGTTTTCGGAACTTTCATGGCTGAACTTGTTGTTTGGGGACGATAAATCCCATGCGTCGATTGTGCAGGAATTCCATGCGCCGATTGCGCAGGAATTCCATGCGCCAATTTGTGCAGGAATCCCATGCGCCGATTTGTGCAGGAAATCCCATGCGCCGATTGCACAGGAATCCCATGCGCCGATTGTGCAGGAATCCCATGCGTCGATTTGTGCAGGAATCCCATGCACCGATTGCGCAGGAATCCCATGCGCCGATTGTGCAGGAATCCCATGCGCCAATTTGTGCAGGAATCCCATGCGCCGATTGTGCAGGAATCCCATGCGCCGATTTGTGCAGGAATCTCATGCGCCGATTGCGCAGGAATCCCATGCGCCGATTGTGCAGGAATCCCATGTGCCGGAATTGCTCTATTTCACTTTTTTTTGCCTGTTTAAGTTGTTTTGTAGCTAGAATCTCGAAAAACTCAAAACATGAAAGTTGTAGATCTTTTCCTTGGCTTCAAGAATATGTCACTAGTTGTTTTATGCAAGTTTCTCTCATTCATGATAAGGTAAGAATAGAACACGATAGTGGCCCGCCGTGGCGCACTCTTAACAAGTAAACTGACATGATGTATCTCGACAAGCTGTTACGACAGCTAGCCTGACATGACAAGTAGAAATGACCTGGACACCGTAGACGATTGTATTTGTACAAATAAACCAGTACTGTCTTGCATCATGTCTAGGATAGGGATCCCTGAGTACCACGGTCAGGGATACCTACTGCAATTGACTAAGGCTAATAAACTAGAATAATTCAGTAGTCATGAAGAGATTTCCCAGCTACAGGCAATCCCGTTATCTGGGCGCATTCAGTGGACTTGTAGCCTACCGGCGAGTAGGGCACATTTCCAGCACACTGTCACGTATTGTATCCTTCATAAACGGACATTCGACTTGGATAACCTGGATGGTCTGCAGGGCTTGTGACTGTTGGAATAATCTCATTACATCTTGCTAGTAACTAGGCCTGTGATAACCCTAGTTAGTTAAAGTATATATCAAGCCGTACTTATTGCTTGGCCGTGATTGATTGGATGGAGTCCAGCCCAGTCTAGTTTGTCATGATCCTGTACAAGATTGTATCATGACATGATTTCTTTTATCGATAAATGATGGGATACCAAGTTCTGTTCAGATGAAGGGTTACAATCCCGGTCCTTGTTTCGTTTAAGGGTTGTAACTTGGCTATCTGAATAGTTCCGTGGTTATCTTATCATATATCGTCCTGATTGTTTATACTGGCCTTAACAATAAAGATCAGGGGTCCAGTTCTGTTCAGACGAAGGGTTACAACCCCGGTCCTTGTTTGGTTTAAGGGTTATAACCTGGCTCTCGAAGCAGTTCTGTGTCCTCTCTTCGTTTATTGTCTTATTGTAACCCAGACCCTGCTCGTCATGTTTTACTTATTTCAGCGACATGATTATTTATACTGGCCTTAACAATAAAGATCAGGGGTCCAGTTCTGTTCAGGCGAAGGGTTACAACCCCGGTCCTTGTTTGGTTTAAGGGTTGTAACCTGGCTCCCGGAGCAGTTCTGTGTCCTCTCTTCGTTTATTGTCTTATTGTAACCCAGACCCTGCTCTTCATTTATTGTCTTGTTACCCTACCAATGGTATTTGAGACGGGTTTCTATTCAGGTGAAGGGTTACAACCTCGGTCCTTGTTTGATTTAAGGGTTGTCACCTGGCTACTTGAATGGTTTCCTCGTACTCAGTTTACTGTTGTTATCTCTATTATTATCAGTTCTTTATTTATTATCTTTAATATTCTATTGTGATATGCTTGTTTTAGTTCCTAAGTGAAGCCTCCTTTGTGGCACTTGCTCTTTCTGGGGTCTAACCCAGCTGGTTTTGTATGGCCAGATATCGGAGCAGCACCAGAGGATCTACCTACCTTCCAGCCAGATGGTGAACACCAGACGTAACCCTGGCAATGAGTGGGTTTCTTTTTGTTCTCCCACTTTATTGTAAAATTATTCTTTTGAGGCGTTTAGCCGACGAGCACGTGTTAGCTCGTATTGCACCTTTATTTACTGTCTGCCTACGGGCTGTAACATGATTGACAGATCCTAGGGTTGATCATGTATGACTGAAACTCTTGCTAGTCCTGACATTTTGTACGACTAGCTTCATGATCATCCGAATATGTAATGTATGGGACGCCTTGCTATTATATATTTGGTGCTCTGATATCTTGTATACTGTTACTACTTGCTTGAGATTGAGACAATAGGCTTGTTCATGACCATAGGCGACTGATGGATTGTAGTTAAACCCTCATGTATCTAGACAGCCGTGACCGTATAGCGAGATAGATTCCATCTCTATATACGTAGCAGGCTATGTCTGCCCCCGCTCTCCAGTATTCTGGTTCTGGGGCGTGACACTCTTTTCGAGTTGTGTGCGATGAGGAGATACCGGTAGAGCGGAAGTTTTACCACTAGGAGCATTCGGAACAAGTCTGCACATAGACCCGAATCAACTCCTAGGGCAGTGCTTCGTGCGCAACTTTTCCGGAGGCCGGTAACATTTACTTTATTTTATTTTGTTTGCTGATTTTTTGGAATAATTTTCCACAATCTAAGAGTTGAATCATTTATAAAATAAAATCTCTAATTGCTGCTACGAAATTTGTTATCAACCTTGTTATAATATACGGTGCTTAAATTATTGTAAGCATTAAGACTTATATGCATTGTTATAACTTATATTAGCGTTAGCATATCTCCTATTCACTCACTAAATTTGCTATACATTGCTTACTCTTTACTATCATCAAGCAAATATTTTTAACCTACCATTAACAAGTTATTTGTTAATTTTGAATATTTGTCATATTAGTAACAATTTGTCATTTTCATAAAGTGACACCAGAGACAACATTATTGTGTTAGTAATTTTTGTCAATTCTAGTTTTCTTTACTCAATATTTATATTTAGGCTAAAGTAAACAATTAATTGATTTAGTAGAATTCCTTTAATTTTAAAGTTCTAAAGTAGAGATTTGTTTGGGAACAAGCCGAAAGGCCCTTCTGTCAAAAAGACGTAAATCGTCTAAGCGACCGGTTCTTAAGAGTTCCTAGTGAACCTCCGCTTGCTGGGATCCGGCCCCTACAGCTAACCCAACCTTATCAAAACTTGAAAAACTAAAATTTTAAAGGTCTATTACCAAAAATCATTTAAATTGTTAAGTTTTAGCTTAATCCATCTTATTGAGTAAATATTTTATTTTATTTTTCAGACCTTAGAAATCATGTCTACCAAAGACGAGACTTCGACTGCTAAGCCAGCCAAGTTTGATGGCACCCACTTCAAGAGGTGGCAGAGTCAAATGAATTTCTGGCTCACCACTTTAGGACTGATTTCAGCCATTGATGGTTCCACACCAATCATAAATGATTCTGACGATACTGAGTCTGACATAGGAATGTCCAAACCCTCCAGTTCCTCCAAACCTAAAACCCCTAAGGAAATAGATTTTCATTGCTTCCATCGAATTCTAAGCGCTTTATCTGATTCACTTTATGATATATTCTTTGAATATAAAAGCGCCAAAGAACTTTGGAATGCTTTAGAAGATGAATATGGTTGTGATGATGCTGGAATTGAAAGATTCACTTCTTCAACATTTAATAAGTATTTCATGGTAGATGACAAACCTATGAATGAACAAATCCATGAATTCCAAAAATTTGTGAGGCACATTCAAGCTAAAGGTACAACCTTTTCAGCTGAACATAAGATAGCTTGCCTAGTAGATAAGCTCCCTCCTTCTTGGTCTGATGTAAAAAAGGACCTCCATCATACCCAAGGTGACCTTACTTTTGTCCAAGTACTGAAGCAAATTAGAGTTGAAGAACAACTTAGGCTAAGGTCTAACTCCAAGACTGAGACTAAGGCTAAGGTAAACCTAGTAGAGTCATCCCAAAGCAAACCTAAGCCTAATAATCCTCACAAACCCAAGAATAATATCTTCAAGAAGAAGAATATTGTTCAGCCTCATCACCAGAACCACCAGAATCGTCAACACCAGTAACTCCAAAAACCTAGAAACTTTGGTCAGACTCAGGATCAAGGAAGATTTTGTTTTGTGTGTGGTAGAACAAACCACACGGCCATCAACCGTTTCCAAAGGAAGAAGGAACCAATCAAGACTTCCTATAGGGGGAAGGGCCCAGCCAAACCAGAAGCCAACATAATTCTGAATGGGTCTTCTGGTTCCTTCAGGTCTGTGACTTACCAACCTTTAGTTAATATTTCTTACCATTCTGATGACTGGTGGTTGGATTATGGAGCTAATGTTCATGTTTCATTTGATCGCTCCTGTTTTTCAAACTATCAGGAATCATGTGGAGGAGGCATAACCCTAGGAGATGGCTCTACGGCACAAATTGTACGTAGGAAGAGGAAGAATAGATCTGAAGATGACATCAGAAAAAATTCTGCCTCTTCATGATGTTCTTCATGTGCCGACTGTTAAGAGAAATTTAGTTAGCGGTTTCCTTCTTGTAGCATCTGGTTACAAGATTGTAATAGAAGCTAATAAAGTTGTATTTTCTAAGAATGAGTCCTTTGTTGGTAAAAGATTTGTAAAGGATGGTCTGTTTATTCTCAGTACTGTAAATAAAATGTTGGATCCTTCTCCAATTGTTTCCAATATAGAATCTTCTAATGTATGGCATGGTAGACTAGGTCATGTGAACCTGGATTCCCTTAGAAGGATGATGAACCTAAATCTTATTCCCAAGTCTCCTGTAGATAATAAAGACAAGTGTGAGATTTGTGTTCAAGCCAAACATTCTAGACTATCATTCAAATCCGTAGAAAGAAATTCTGATCTTCTAGAACTAGTTCATAGTGATGTTTGTGATTCAAATAGAGTTTTGACTCGAGGCGGTAGGAAATACTTTATCACATTTATAGATGATTGTTCAAAGTATTGCTATACCTACCTTCTCAAAACCAAAGATGAAGTTCTAGATAGATTCAAGGTTTACAAATCAGAAGCTAAAAACCAATTAGAGAAAAGGATTAAGATCCTTAGATCTGATCGTGGCGGAGAGTATACCTCAAACGAAATGACTAACTTCTGTGAAGAACACGGAATAATTTGTGAGGTGACTGCTCCTTATTCACCACAATCCAACGGAGTTGCTGAAAGGAAGAATCGTACTCTGTTAGACATGGTGAATGCCATGCTTCTCAGCTCAGGTGCTCCTGATAACTTGTGGGGAGAAGCCTTATTAACAGCTTGCTACATCCTAAATAGGATTCCCAGTAAATCTAAGGATAAGACTCCCTATGAATTATGGAAAGGTAGAACTCCTAGAGTCCATTACCTCAAAGTTTGGGGATGTCTAGCAAAAGTTGGAACCCCTGAACCAAAAAAGAGAAAGATTAGACCTAAGACCGTAGATGGTGTGTTCATAGGATATGCCTTAGATAGCAATGCCAATAGATTTCTATTGACTAATTCTGAAGTAAATGAAATCTCTAACAATACCATTATAGAAGCTAGAGATGCAGTTTACTTTGAGAATATATTCCCTTTTAATGATAGAATTTCTTCCAACCCCTCAAGTTCTTTCCTAGCTTCTTCTACAAGTTCCCATTGCCATTCATCAAGCTCACCACCTGAACAAGACTTAGAACCTAGAAGAAGTAAAAGAGGAATGATTGAAAGAAATTTAGGGGAAGGCTTCTTCACTTATTTGATAGAGGATGATCCCTCAACTTACGAAGAAGCAATATCTTCTTCTGATGCTCCTTTCTGGAAAGAAGCCATTAACAATGAGTATAACTCTATTATGGAGAATAATACTTGATTTCTTGCAGATCTACCTTTAGGTAGTAAACCCATAGGTTGCAAGTGGATCTTCAAAAAGAAACTCAGAGCTGACGGTACTATAGAGAAATACAAAGCTAGATTAGTAGCCAAGGGTTTCACTCAGAAAAAGGGATTAGATTATTTTGATACATATTCTCCTGTAGCTAGGATTACTTCTATTAGAACCCTTCTAGCCTTAGCATCCATTCATAACATGCTGATCCATCAAATGGATGTAAAAATAGCATTTTTGAATGGAGATCTAGAAGAAGCTACATGGAGCAACCTGAAGGTTTTATTGCTAAAGGTCAAGAAAAGAAAGTTTGCAGATTAGTAAAATTACTTTATGGCCTAAAGCAAGCTCCCAAGCAATGGCACAACAAATTTGATAAAGTGATTATAGAATATGGTTTCTTGCCAAATGAGTATGACAAATGTATATACTCTAAAAATTCTGGTAGAAGTTGTGTCATTTTATGCTTGTATATTGATGATATCCTTATTCTAGGATCTTCACTGGAACTGATAAATAACACTAAGAATTATTTATCTAACCAGTTAGATATGAAAGACCTAGGCGAAGCCAATTTGATCCTAGAAATATAAGGGTCCAAATGCAAAGAGGGCTATACTCTATCTTTAGCACATTCAATTGAGAAAAGCTAAGAAAGTTTGAGTATTTTGACAAAAAATATGCCCTTACTCCTTATGACAGTAATGTTGGCCTCAAGAAGAATGAAGGATCACCTATAGAACAACATAGATATTCACAGATGATAGGGTCCCTTATGTACATATCAAATAGAACCAGACCCGATATTGCATTTGCTATTGGGAGACTTAGTAGATATACCGAAAATCCAAATCAGTCACATTGGACTGCATTGGATAGAGTATTTAGATATCTTAGAGGTACCCTAGATTATAAACTTCATTATTCTAGACACCCTGATATTATAGAAGGTTATTCAGATGCAAACTGGGTAACTGATTCACATGATGTGAAATCTACTACTGGATATGTTTTTACTCTAGGAGGAGCAGCAATCTCCTGGAGTTCATGCAAACAAACTATCATAGCTAGGAGTACAATGGACTCTGAAATTATAGCTCTCGACACTACTTGTACAGAAGCTGAATGGCTTAGAAATCTAATTATGCATATACCTGTTTATCATATTCATGTTCCTGCAATTTCCATCAATTGTGATAATAAATCTGTTATTGAACTACTAAAGCATGATTCTGTGAATGCTAAAATGAACAGGCACCTGCAACTGCGCTTCAAGTCTATAAAGAGCCTATTCGGCAAATATGTGGTTCTTGACTATATAAAGTCAGAAAAGAACCTTGCAGACCACTTGACGAAGGGTCTGTCTAGGACATTGATCCTAGAATCATCGAGGGGGATGGGGTTAAGCCCATAATTTAGTCACCAGCAGTAGCAACCACCGAGTCTGACTGGAGATCCCAAGAAGCCGGTCAATGGGTAGGAACAAACTGGACTATGTGACTAATATGGAACACTGACCTTGAGATTAAATTCTCTTTAAAATAAAAGCCCAGGAGGCTGTACATGTGTACATTGATACCCCATCCCTATGGTGACAGTATTCCGGTGTGATATGGTTAGGGTGAGTTTAAACTCTTAATAAGTCCAAGCATGATATGCAGGGTTGATACCTATCACCAACCCTTGAGGACTTACCTATATGAGAGGTCGTGAAGGCCGCGACTATAGGACAGGGCGATCCTAGACAATTCTCATGAATGTGTAAAAGTGCGCATGGCCAATCAAAGCGCCACCCGATAGACCCAAAGAACCTCTAGCGTATTATGTGTACTATTTTCTGAATCTGGTTCAAGAAGTCTGATTCAAGGCATAGTCCATCAAGCACTTCTTCAGACAAAGACAATAGTAACTAAGTGAGATTCAAGGCTGTAGTCCATCTCATCTATGCATAATATATATTTGCCCAGAAATCCTCTATCAATTCTTATTCCTTTGTCATCTCTATGTTTTTCGGAACTTGACTTTGGGGGGGGGGGGGGGGGGGGGGGGGGGGGGGGATTGTTGCATATTACATGCAAAAGTCAAGTCCTCAAAGCCAAGTCTTCAACATGCCAAGTCTTCAAACATGTATCATTTTTTAAGTTAGAGACTTAGCCTCTTTTGGCTAATTTTAGTATAGGCTATTTTAAGCATATACTATCTTTAGCATATGCTTAATGCTATATAAGAGAGTCCTTTTTCACAATCTTCACTCCACTCTCTCCCTCTCATTCTCTATTGTTCAATTCAAAGCTTTGTTCTTCGGTTTGTGCTCTGGGCAGAAAAGCTAAGTTCGGGGTCGCTCTTTTCGAGTTGTGTGCGACGAGGAGATACCGGTAGAGCGGAAGTTTTACCACTAGGAGCATTCGGAACAAGTCTGCACATAGACCCGAATCAACTCTTAGGGCAGTGCTTCGTGCGCGACTTTCCCAGAGGCCGGTAACATTTCCTTTATTTTATTTTGTTTGCTGATTTTTTGAAATAATTTCCAACACCCTCCCTCCCTCCCACCCCCCCCCCCCCCCCTAGAATATATATTGTAATATTACTTATGCCTCATCAAACGTCCTGAGAAAAAAAGAAAGGGTTGGGGGGACCTAAGCCAAATA
Source organism: Iris pallida (assembly GCA_029216955.1). NCBI lineage: Eukaryota > Viridiplantae > Streptophyta > Magnoliopsida > Asparagales > Iridaceae > Iris > Iris pallida. The sequence goes on from JANAVB010036615.1 coordinate 6,974,641, forward strand.
AGTACTTACGTATGAAATTCCTTTCCCACTCACTCTCCAAGAGGCAAGACTGAAGAGAGAGAGAGAGTGTATTGATATCCGAGCCTATTAGTGCGTTTTGCCATTTCCCACAAACATGCTTCCTTCCCACCCCCGAAGGAAGAATCCCCTTTGCGCATCTTAAAATCCACCCGCTACACTCCAAAACAATTACACTATTGCTCTCCTCCTCTACTCCCTATATATCTATCCATCCTGCATGCCCAATGTGTCACCACCACCTCTCACTTCCTCCACTCTCTCTCTCTCTCTCCACTTCCACTTGCACTTACTGAGTGACTATTTTCCCACACCCTCTCTCTCTCTCTCTCTCCGAGCTGATGATGATGAAGCTCTTTGATCCTCCAAAGCTGGCCAGCAGCCATGGCTCACGCTCACCAACAACAACTCATGAGTGTAGGCATGCATGCATGCTCTTTCTCTTGCTCTTGGAGAGTAGAGCTGAGCTGAGCTGATCATAGTGGTGGTCTGCTACTCTGCTGATCAAGGGGAATTGAGGGTTCACGGTCCGATATAATTAATTAACAAGTATCATCATCATCGTCATCATGCATCTCTTCTTCTCCTTTTTAATTTCTTTCTAATTTGTAACGAACATGAGTTGCAAGAGACGCATTCGTGGTTGGGAGTAAGTACCATTATGGCTTGCAATGCATCTCTTGCACTGATCATGTTTTTTTTGCTTTCTTTACTAGATCTTTTTTTTTTTTTTATTTAACTCCTTAATTATGTACTATCAGCAGCATGCATGAATCTCTTGGTTTAATTGTTTGCTAGCCATTTCTACTTTCTACACTGCTCTCGCTTTTTTACTAATTATACTTTGAACTATATATCTACGTTGTGTCTACAGTTGACAGGACGTAAATACTGACGATATATACCGATGTCATGTATTTTAATTTTTTAATACAGTAATCTGAAACATATTTTGAAATGTCCAACGATTGTTGAACCGGAATGACACTTGTGATTAGTGGAAAGAGTTAAAAAGTTCTGATTGAATGACAAAATATCAGTGAATCGAGCTACGGAAGTGTATTATTTTTTCTATTTATGCAGGGAGTTGGATGACAGTTGGCAAAAAAAAACATAATGCCAACAAATAAGCAATATTGCCTTTATAAATATCTATAGGATCTCTTCTCCAACCTAACCTAGCTAGGCTAGAAGCAATAATATTACGTTTTATAATTTCATCCGCAAGACTGTGAAATATGAACGCACGTCCTTTTTTCTTTCGCAATCAATCTATCGGCTGTGATTTCAAAAGTTTGCTTGCTCGGTAGACTTTGCAACAAAATGAAAAATAAATTAATATATATGCGACAAGAAAATAATTCGAAGATGTTGTGGATGCATGCGTTAATTAATGTGCGTTGATGGGGGCCGGTGGGGTTTGTGTAAGGAATATTCAGCGCGCACATAGCATGGAGTTGTCCCCTCCTCTTTATGCATGCATGGTTATTCATTCTTCTTCCTCTTCAATTCTTCACTTGTCTTTTCCTCCCTCTTTTATTACAGAGACAGTTGTAATTAAATGGAGTGGAGATGTGGGGTGGGGTGGGGTGGGTAGAGTCCACCAATAGTGAGTGCTATGTCAGACAGGACTCAGGACTCTCTGATGCCATGTTGACCCTTCAACAGTATTGCAGGTTGGGCTGCTCTGCTCTTTGCTTGCTTGCCTGCCTCCCTTTTGCTTTCAATTGTTGGTGGTGTATGTAGGGTGGGGGAAGGGGGGGGGGGGGTGGTGGGGGGTGGTGGGTGTGGGGGGGGGGGGGGGGGGGGGGGGGTGTGTTTGGGTTTGCTCTTTTACTGTTTAGCCTTATGTTAGAGAAAATAAAATAATTACACGTGTTACTGTGGTTGGTTGCTTCAATACATGAATCAAGGGACAAGGCAAATATATATATATATATATATATATATATATATATATATATATATATATATATATTCATGTACCCAAAAGAAATTTGATATTAATTACGAAATAAAGGGAAGAAAAAAAAAAGAGATATTTGCACAAATCTTCCGCTTTTGGTATGTGTTGGTACGTGACAGATATCTGTAACTTGTCAGGACCAATACCGAAAACATTTAGCCATGCCACGGTACAGTTGGAGGGAAATAGTGCTTCCTTTCGTTCCCAGAAGGCGCAGGAGGACAATCTCCGTATCTTTCTCCTAAATTACGCTGCTCTGCACCATCATCATCTGTCCACAAAAATAAAAATAAAAATAATAATAGAGGTATTAATCATAAACTAATAAGACTAGAGTCGATAACTCTGTTGGGAAGTCACAAGTACGTCTTAACACGGAAATCCTACCCTCTGTATATATTGGACCCTGCTATACGTTGCCCACATGGCACGCAGTGTTGGTCCGTGGGCTGCTGCCATCTGGCATGACGGTCACGTCTACAGTCACACGATCACGTCTACAGTCACAGATCGCAGGCAAAATATCATTTCGGGTATCTATTCTCCCTATGGTCTAGCATGAGCCTTAGCAAATAAAAAGGTATTACCAATCTGCAAATTATTTCTCTTTGGTATTATAAATGACACATAAGTAGAGATCGAAGGTGATGAAAACTATCTCGAACCTCACCTCCAGCTATCAGCCCTCCTGCATTCACGGCATAGAAAGCAGCGACGAAGACGAGAAGTATCAACAGCCAGGCCAGGCGAAGGGAGGGCTCTCCATATCCCCTCCTAATGTTGGTTATCATCAAGCTTAGCTTGGCTTTGCTTCCCTCTCCCTCATCTACACCTCTCTCTATATATGAATGCTTGAACGCAAAACGTACAAGTTATCATGCATGTTACTGTGTGTGCAGATCATGGAACACAAATTATGGCCTACCAAATCTATCTCGATCACATATTTATTATGCAAAAGTTGAGAGTTTGGTAGGGGGCAATACTCAGGTCATGGTCAGCTTCAGAGTAAGTAAGGATCATGTACTAAAGAGCCAAATGAGACGACATTATTTATGTGTTAATGCTGCTTTCTTCTTATAGCTTTTTCCTCCGTGCACTCCAACTCCAATAGACCTTTCTCAACTCTCTAAATATCAGCTCCATTGGGCCTTCTAGAAGTCCATGTATTAACAGGATACAAAATCTAGTCATACAGAGTGCAACCTAGGAAACATGGACACTCCAAAAACTTAGGTCGTGTCGTGTCACAGATGCATAAGACACAACTTGGACACATACATGAATCTGGCATCAACTTTTCATATATTTCCCTGTTCAAACATTTAATTGTTCTACATGCATGATAATGGAAGTCCATACCTAGTCTCAAAAAACTAATGTTGTCAATGCCAGCCATTGAGGGCCATAAGCTCAATGCTGATCTTTCATCTTCGACAACAGTGACCAAGTCTTTCTTAAAATCTCTCAAAAAAGAGATTATTCTTCAATCAAAGAGTGTTTGTGTGTGTGTCTGTCTGTCAATCTACACATCTATATTCGTTATTGGGCCCTTGAACCAGTGTCTTGCGCTCAGAACCCACGCCGAGACAGTGATGATGAAGAGGCCACCGACAGCAACAGGAGTGTAGTTGAGAGTATCCTTGGTGACGGGATAAGCAACAGGCAGTGAGAAGAGAATGGTGATTGTTGTGACCCAAGCGACGGCTATCCAACCGACTATCACTCCATACCGGCCGAGGTTGAAGGGACCTGGCACAAAGGAATTGCGAGCCAATGTTACCCGGAAGAAGATCGGGAGAGCATAAGCAATGTAGAGGCCTATAGTAGCTATCGACACCATTGCTTGGAACGCCACGAGGCTTCCTAGTGACTGCAGCAATCAAACAAAGATGAAACGATCAAACAAGATTTCCTGAACATATATATACGGGTTTATCATATAAGCTCAGTTATCATATCCAACATAATTGAAATAATATGAGACCACAAATAATATTTTATTTGATAATATTATCAAGAATCTACAACCTTTAAGCAGTAAAAAGTATAGTAAGTATGAAGTATGATGAACAAGTGTTTTATTGAGAAACTGGTCTTTAGAGAGCCATGGAAATAAAATGAAGGCTATCCAGATATTCTCATGTTCTGTGGTCAAAATTGGTGAGTATTAGGTAGATTTACACATAAATCATGGCATCTAGTGAAGTTTGGCTGGTTTGGAAAAGGATATAAATGATTACAAATCTCCAAATAACAATTAGTAAATTATCAAGTTAAAAAGGGACTCACAAGGAGAAATGAGAATACAAAAATAGTCTTAGCTCTGACTTTTATTAACTCAAATTTCAAATATCAGGTAGGAACAGAACATTGTGGGTGACTTAATTGTATTAAGATCTGTTGTTAATTGACTGATGACAACTTGAGTTTCCATAATCTGTCACCAAGCATTAGCACATCTGACTTGTGAGAGAGAATTTTTAATAGGGACATTATTAGCTGCCAGCAAGCGGTACACGGTATTCAAGCTAGCATTCTTCCTTGGACAGGGTAGTCCTCTGTAGGTATCAGACATAGGGTTAGGGCGCAGAGAGATTGACTAGAATCTGAAGGCTGAAAATTTTCTCTGGGGGACAAATTTTTAACAATTTGGCTGGAGGATGAGAAATTTTACAAAATTCCTTTCACAAATAGAAAACGCCAGACGGACTGAAGTTTCTGCTGTGGAAACGCCAAATTGTCTGGCGTTTTTGTAGTAGAAGTTTTCCCCCAAAATTTTCCTTTTTTTTTTTTCAATTTTTCCTAGTTTTTGCGTTTAAAACCTAACTCTCCCCTATCCATTTTTATGTGATTTGGCACGTGTTTCTTGGTGTAGCAAGAAACAAGACTTGGTGGCTCTTTCTACTATAGCAACAGAGTACAAGGCTTCTTCTATAGCAGTGCAAAAATGTGTTTGATTGTGTCAGTTGGTCGAGGAGGTTTATGTTTCTATCAACAAACCAACAAATATCCTTCATAACAATCAAAGTGCTCTCAAGCTTGCTACAAATCCAAATTTTCATGCAAGGATCAAACACGTTGAGATCGAGTATCATTTCATTCGTAAGAAGGTGCTAAATGTCTATATTGGCGTGGAGTATGTTCGGAGCAAAAACAACTTGGGCGACATCCCGTTTGAGTATCTTTTTAGCTTGCGCGAACTCGTCTCCAAAAGTGCACTTTAAGGGGTGTGAGTGTGTGTGAAATTATCAATGTAGTTTTACTTTTCGATTTCGTATGTTAACATGCACATGTGTTGGGAGATGCTCCCTCCACTATTGTTTCCCCTCACTTCCCAAAGAGATCCATAACTCATCTTCCCAACCACCTAGCAATTTCCCAAGAGCAGATCCGTTGTTCCCAAAATAGATGTCCCTCTCCTATGCATTCAACACATTTTTTATTTAAACAACTATGTAATTATGGATACAAAAAATTGCATGCATAGGAGAGAAAACATCATTAAAACATCCATTTTGGGGCCAACAGATATGCAATTCCAAGTCCATTTTTGTGCACCCACCAAAACTAGTGTGTTTGTTCACCCTCCAATAAAGGATTGATACGTGTCAAATTCTTTAGTCAAAACCACTTTGAATGTCTACAAAACCACTTCCAAAGTGGTTTATCTTGAATGTATTTGACACGTATCAATTTTTTGTTGGAGGGTGAACAAACACCCTAATTTTGGTGGGTGAACAAAAATGGACTCATGCAATTCCCATGCCATTCATCCACTATTCAAGAGTCTTCGTCATTTCCTATGCTTCTAGTTCCTTCCACCCCATCTTTAAATTGAGATCATTTTCGCCTCTCCTAAAAAAGCTACAACAAGCAACATCAAGCTTCACTTCCACTCAAACTTTTTCCACAATAAAGCTTTTCTCATCACATGTTCTAATCCCAAGTTATTTATCATTATAGTTGTCAGTGAAGCGCATTTTTAATAAAGCAAATTTCCGTTTCCATTATATTTGACGTCCTTCTTGTAGTTCGGCACAAGTCACTGAGTCAGTCTAGTGCAATTTGGTTGCACAACAGGTTTGGTTTCTTTTCAGGGAGCCTTTCTAAAGGCTATATTGCACTAGGGTGGACTAATTTTGTTCTTGTGAGTTATATTTTGTATTTTATACTTTTGCTCGTTTGAAGATGTTTAGTTGATCTCTTTTTAATGAAATGAAGGAATCTTCCCACCATTCTTTCCTCAAAAAAGAAAAGAAAAACAAACCAATGCAGAAGATCAGAAGAAAATAGAGACTGTTAACTTACTGTCAAAGCCATGCAAAAAGAAATGAATGCAGAGAGCCAGACTGCATTTATTGGCACTTCTTGCTTGTTTACTTTGTGCCACAAAGGAGATAATGGCATTGCACCATCTCTTGAGAAAGCGTACGCCATCCTGAACATAGAAGACACAGCTAATGAGAATTACCTTGCAAGAACGATGTCTCTAGTGTGACTACCACATTTCATGTAAGTTGTAATGAAGTGTTCAAAATCAAGGAATCTAGTTTACCTGGAGTTGCTTGTCACCGAACTCATACCACAGAAAAATATGGCAACAGCAACAATTCCTAGACAAATGATTCCCCCAGCTCCATGCCCATATCTACTCTTGAAGGCAAGGTAGAACACTTGAGCAAGTGCATAACCTCCGGCATCATTATCTTTGCTCAAGAGATCTGGAATGTTTGTGACTGCGAATGTGATGCCAAGTAGGTAGGCCCATCCAACTAAAATTGATATTCCAATGGAACTAATTATTCCTTTTGGTCCATTAATGTCTGCATTCTTTGTTTCTTCTGTCTGATGATTAAAACCATATAACAATTCATATAATGTTGATTTGGGAAGAGAAGATACAGAACTAAGGTTGAAGTATGAAGTGACTGAAAAGGACTAGAATGTATATCAAACAGGACATGCTTAGAGTTAAGGCTAGCGTACAATTCCCTTGGCTACAAGCACACGACTTGGTGGCATATTTTAAGTAGTCATTGATATAAGTGAAGCAACTGAAGATAGATAAGTAACAGATCCATGTCATAAGTTGGTCTTATGGCTCCTCCCCAATATATAATGCACTAAACATATTATACTTCCATGTCAATAAGTCGTCTTTAACATTGGTTTACAAATTCTACCTTGCAAGCTATTCCAATTAAATTCTATATTCACATTCTCCTTCGGAAATACTCTATAATGCAATAAAAACATACAATTTACGTCATTGTTTGGTCATACTTTGACAGGAAGAGGGAAAGCATACGACTTCATCTCTTATCTGCCAGAATTGCCCCTCAAACAGAAGCTCGCGTGATGAGGAAAGATAGCTCCCAAATTTTTTCCTCATCTACTATTAACTGCTTTCCTCTCATATACTCATTAACATTATTAAAAAATGGATCAAACATATATAGACAAATGCGTAAAAAATCACAAAAATAGAGACCTTACCATATGGGCAGATGCATCATATCCTGTTAAGGTATACTGGCTCATTAATAATCCCAAAACAAATATGTAAAGTTTGTTATGGATGCCTGCATCATTCTCTGTATTGAAATGAGTGAAAACAAATTCGGGGCTGGCCCTCTGAGTTGCAACCATGGGTATGAGGATCATAAGGACAAAAACGCCTGCAGAATATACCATGCTAAGGTTATTTGTGCAAACTTGACTGAACTGCAAATGAAACCTTAAATAAGGAAGAGGACTTGCTAACCTAGGAAATTCCAGGCAGCAGCCAACTGTCCAAAAAAGAGAGCCATGTGATGGAAAGACTATTTATGATGGCATGAATCAATAGAATTCCCCCATGAAAAGCCATAACCACATACTTCGAAGCTTCATAACCTCCACCATTGTTTCCACCAGTGGCAAGAAGGATTATAACTTGAATTAGTTGAGCTAACGAGAAATCAACACTGGTAGTCACAGCCCACTGCATGATGAATTATATAAAACACTCAAACATGAGTTATAGCATAATTATAATGGGAATTGCAATTGCCAAGGAGTCTTTTACAATGTTACCGGATTTTCAAGATGGGTTACAAAAACAACCATCAATTTATTACAGTTTTTAAAAATGAAATTTATATTTTATATCTTCCTTTATAAATTAAGGGTAATTTTGGTAACCCGTTTTGAAAATCCTATGACATTGTAAAAGCTTCCTTGGCAATTATAGTTCCCATTATAATTTAGCTGAAGATGAGTCATTGCCTCTGTTCTTCAAGGGACAAGTGAAATCTTTTGAGCTTCAAATTGAACTAGTAAATTACCTGTCCAACAATGTTGAACCTGCATGGATTTTAATTGTTTCAAACATTAGTAACTACGTAAAATTAGACATGAATCTGTGTACCACATATAAATCTTCCTATTTTATCTTTAGGTGATGGTAGAAACTGAAAAGTAAAACTAGTTCTCAAAACACAAAAGTAAAATCTAAATATTTTAAAGAATATAACAAAATTTTGTGTAGCAATACAAAGTATTCAAGTAAGAAATAATAGTGCTGGCAAACTAGTCTTCCATGATCATCGTGATTGTGTATTAAAATTTAAAACAAGCACTAGAAATACTATCTTAAAGACAAATCATCATATGATGGCATGGAATGCCAATCTTTTTTTCTTTTTCTTTTTTTCTTTTTTTTTTTTTTGGGGGGGGGGGGGGGGGGGGGGGGGGGGGGGGGGATGCCAATTTATTGTGTTGGATAAGTAGGGTATGTAGTTCCCCTCATACAATCAAACCATAAATAATGATGGCACAAGTACGTTATGTTTCCAATATTAGAGAGAACATGTATACATTTTATCTTTTCCTTGTATCCCTCATAGATATTTGCACTTATTGGTAGTTAAAAGGAACGTTTTTTTAATTCAAAATCGTGGAATTTCAAACCTTCATAATAAGGTCTTGCACACTTCTATTGGTACATTCTATCATACTTATAAGTCCTGACCTTGATTTTTATCCATAAACTTCTCCTGACTCGCTCACTTAAATGGCCCGCTAACATTTCTCAAAGTACCGTTTGACAATAGTACAAATCAATTATACCGAACCTACATCCAAAACACTAAAATATTAACTTCTTAGTATTATGAAGTATATAGGCTAAGATTAAGGTTGAGTTCCAAGTTACTACTAATATCTTTGAACATTTCTTATCTTACCCATCCTCCATATAAACACACACAGAACAACTAGAAGACCAAATACAACCAAGAAGTAGTAAAGCACAGATTAAGTAGATATATTTTAGGTATATATACCATCCAGTCATCCAAGATGCAAAGGGTGCCCACTCCTTCCCCGATAGCCTGGCGCTCCAATAGTATAGACCACCAGATGTTGGGTACGATGAGCAAATTTCGGCCATTGAAAGACCAACCAACATAGTGAAGAACCCCGCGACAAACCATCCGTAGGTTGTGGAAAGAGGACCACCAAACGTGAGTCCGGTATTATACAATGTTGTTATACCAGTGATCACCGATATAATTGAGAAGGAGAATGCAAAGTTCGATAACACCCTGAGAATGCAAGTTGGATAGCACTCAAATGAAAGAAAATTTTAAAATGACAAAACAGAATTTGGTATTCCAAATCAGCCTGACATATCAAAAAATGTAAGAAATGACAATGGATGAAGCTTTAGAACAAAGAATTGAAAGAAAATGGATTCAGGTATAGACAAGAAGATCGGAAATGATGGAACTTATAGTGAAACAGGGCCCAGAAACATAATTCAGGCAAATAGGTGACTGAGAAATCCTAGAAACTTACTAAGAAAAACTACACATGAACCAAAAATGAACAAAAAGTAGAAGAAATTTATGGAATGGCATACTCATGAATCAAAACAGAAAATAAATGCTGGAAAAAGGCGGCTAATTGAAAAATCCATAAATCCCATGTATCAAAAAATCCCAAATGATCCCAAGAAACAAATGGAATGAATATACACATGAACACAAACGGAGAAGAAATGCCGAATAAAAGGCAGGGCAATTAGAAAAATCTATAATCCATAAGATTCTATAAAAAAACAATTATCCATGATTCAAAATGTCCCAAATGAACAAAATAGAGTGCAATCAAATTGCTACTGTTCCTAAGAAAGACCCAAGAATCAGAACTGAAAATCAATGATGCTAATGATAATTAAGCACAGTTTGGAAGACCCAGTAATCCTAAGAAATCCTGAATGCGTAGGAGACTAATAAATCCTAAAGAAGAAAAAGAAAAAAAATATATAAATCCTAGAAAATTCTAAAAAGAAAGAAAGAAAGCAAATATATCAAGAATGGCCCAAATGAAGGAATTTATGGGTTGCATTATACCCATGAATCCAAACAGAGCGCAATGGAATCAAGACTAAAAAGTCAATGATGGCAATGATCATTAAGAATGGTCTGCAGGACCCAAGAATCCATACTGAAGAGAAATTGGGCATTGTCCATTGAATCCAATGACCCGGAAAAAAAATGAGAGGTGTAGAGAGAGTTTTACGAGAGGTCGCGCTTGAGCTCCTGTTTGTAGCCGAGAGCGTTGAGTCTGGCAGTCCCAGAATCCAAACCCGAGCTGCTGCCATTGACATCAATATTGGTGAAACCGCCACCGCCATTGGATTCATCTCTATCTAAACCCATTTCTTCCTCTATGAGAAAAAAAAATCAAATCTTTATGGTTCTTCTACAACGAAATGAGAAAAAGATCAAATATTTATGGCTCTTTTTCAACGGAATAAGAAAAAAGATCAAATCTTTATGGCTTTTCTTCCAAATGAAGAAAGAAAACGATCAATTTTTTATTGCTCTACTTCTGAAGTGAAAGAAGAGTGTAAGGATGTATATACGATGATGATGATGACGAGGCCCTAAAGTATAGGAAGATTTTCTTTTGGTGTGAACTAAAAAGAATAGTATAAGGAAGCGGCTAAGTTTGGCAGTGGACTTTGTTATTTGTTTACTGTAAAAATATGGGAATTTTTGGAGCATTGGCTGACTATTGCTGCTGGGATCCTACCAATGACAGCTATTGATATTTATATACTTCCAATAATACTTTCATGGTATCGGAGAGGATAGAGTTCGAATCCAGGCCCCTAAAAAAAGTGGTGGCAGATTTGGGACCATTGATAGCTGGCTCTAGTAAATAATACACATGGCCGGTCCACGAGATTGGATATCCCTATCCAGAGCTAGTTTTGATTTTTTCTTGAGCTTTATTGTGGACCTATCATGGAAGATCACCTGATGTGAGGTCATGCTAAGTCTAGGTTGTCCCAAGCAAAGGGTGGTTGGACAAGCCCGACGTCTTGTCTGGCTTATCACTGGGCCGATCTTGATAATACAAAAACACATTTAACACATAAAAGGGTTGAAGCCACAAAACTCTCTTTAACAATTTAGTAAACATATTCAGAAGTATATTTGGAAAAGAAAATTACAGGAAAGCTGAACTCTTTATATAGTACTATAGATAAAGGAAAACAAACATCGACCTCGCTTGGTACATTATAATGTAATCGTAATATAATTAAATGAAAATAATATATTTTTATTTAATTATATTGCGATTACGATTATATTACAGTGAACCAAATGGAATCATATTTCATAGAAATATATTGGGTTTAACAAACTAGTAGGAGTGTTTCTAGGTTAGTCCTGAACTTGGACTCGTTAGTGTGAGTCTTACGCGCAGGGGCGGATCTAGAGGTAGGGTGGGGTGGGCTGGAGCCCACCCCAAAAAAAAGATTATATTTTTTTTATTCAATTTTTTTCTTTTTTTATATGCATTTATCTACTTCCAGTCCATCCAAATTTTTGTCAGCCCACCCCAATTATAATTTCTGGATCCGCCCCTGCTTATGCGCCCGTGTTTTTGGCGGACTCAATTCTCAATCCTACACATGTAGCTGCAGACAGTATCTTGAGTTCTCTTCAAAGAGAGCTCATCTTATTTGTTCACCATAAGCTCAGGTCGGATCCGAATGTTTAAATATTTCACTATAATTTATTATCAGTAAGATGACCGGCTAAAGATTCACGTGAAGGTCATACATATAAAATAGATCTTTTCCGAACTTTAGGTCACGTGCATGAAGTTCAACTGTTAGTTGGCACTTTCGAACAGAAACTTGGGTCACACGGAAGTATAGACTCCATCTACCGAACCTTCAGTTCTTTATGTGTAACAAAAGGAGTCTGATTTTGCTTTAAACTATTGGAGAATCTTCTCCTTATTAGATGGCATTGGTTGTCATTTTATTGTTGGAAGTAATTAAGTCGAACCTCGTGGCAGATTGTGCTCCTTCAAACAATTCAAAGAGAATCTTCAAGCACGCACCTGACAATTCTTATGAAATCAGGAATGTGACAGGAATTGGACTATATTTTTTTAATATTAATAACATTACGGAAATGAGCTGACTAGCAAAATTGATATCTAAAAAACTGGGTTCTGCTGAAATAAATTATTACTAACAAGGAAAGCTTAACAATGAGCTTTCTCTGCATGAATGCATCCTTTATTCTTTTAAAAATAGTATATAAAATAATTAATATTATATAAGAGAGATTCTATGATGCATGGACCACGGGAAGATTGATTGATTCTGCAGCCAAACCCAGACCCGGGCATTTTTGGGCTCAAAACTGATTGATTCTATTTTTTGGTACACAGGCTGCTTAAAGGTTACCTTAGGTTGTTTTCATTTCATGTGTAGAAATTAAATTTGCAATCCTTTAAATTTCTCAGTTATTTCTTTTGTACAACTCAAGAATACCCTTCTCACTCATGTGGCAAAAATGTGTATGTCAAAGTTTGTAGTGTCCTTCACGTCTTTTTTTTTTGTATCGACAGTTGCATTACTTGTAATTATGGTCTCGTCCAATTGTTACATGTTTGGCCCACAGGTTTTCCTTTTACAATCTTCAATATTGAATCATGCTATAAACTTACATCCCCCACCCACCCACCCACCGGCATCCAACATAATCAGAGAAATAAGGTTATTCTTCAAGTCTAGAACGTGTTTTACGTTCTCAAGTGTCCGCATCCTACCATTAAACATGTGAAGCTTGATGTTTCCTATGCCATTAATAATCTTACAAGATGCATTATTGCTCATAAGGACAACATCATCACAGAACTCCCGGGCCTACCCTGGCCCATGGACTAGAAGGGCCTAAAAAATTAATTTAAATATAAAATATGTTAATAATCTTGTATATAAAATAGAACTAGTATATACCATGGACTTTTCTTGACACAAAACAATTGTGGTGTAGTATTATGTTTAGGGGTGAGCATTCGGTTTATTCGGTTTCAACCGAACCGAATTAGCCGAAACTGAAACCGAAACCGAATAATAAATTCGGTTTGTTCGGTTGGAACTAATGGGTCGGATCTAAAGTTGGGATCATACTTAAATTATATTAAAGATTATAATTTATATACACACATTTGTTGAATCTAAAAGTTATGCACAAATTTGAACTAATTGTTAAATTATCAAAGTTGAAATTCAAAACACATTCATAGAATTGTTGATTTTCAAAATATACACATTTTTAATTGAGGATACTTACATAAATGTATAATTCTTATTAGGTTTTCGGTTTTTGACCGAAACCGAAATCCAAAATCGAAATCGAATAAATATTTTTTGTATTTTGAAAATCGAAACCGAACCGATTTTTTTTGAAACCCAACCGAATCTCTTATTCGGTTCGGTTTGGTTCAATTTTCGGTCCAAAATCGAATATTGCTCACCCTTAATTATGTTAGACTTGCACATTAGAGGTCCTTAGTTTAATTCTTGGTTGTAAATTTTTTTTTATTTTACCTTAATTTTAGTTTATTTAAATATTTTTTACATTATGTATGGGAATCAGATTTTGAAAGCTCGCCTTGGACCCCTATGACCTCAGGGTCGGCCCTGCTGAACTCCTTATAGATGTTGGCTTTGTCTGGACAAACATTACATGAACACCCCGAATAAAAAATTCAAGTTTCGAAAAATATATCATTCCCTCTATGTATTGGTTGTAGTGTCAACTTTACTCCTCTCTTCTAACTACTACTTGTACTTTGAACCTTGCTTCTTTATGGGTCCTAAGAGCATCATTAGTAAGGCCCATCCCATTTTCTAGATTCTAGATTTAGAATGTAGGAGCTCATTTTGTAGAATAATAAGTCTCATCCCTAGTCCCAATTTCTACAATTTCGGTCCCAACCCATCCATGGGTGCTAAGGGTTGGGCCTCCCAATTTCTAGATTCTAGATTGTAGAAACTCGTTTTGTAGAATAGTAAGTTCCAATTTGGAGCCCAACTTTCTAGATTCTAAACTTTATATTATTTTTTTCCTACATTAATTTTTGACCACATAATTTTTGGGACCGGAGCTCACTTTATCATTTCCTACTATTCTCATACAAACCCAACCCATTCTACATTTACCTTTTTTTTGAAATTTTGGGCTCCAAATTGCATTGGAGAGTCCCAACTACTAATGATGCTCTAACTGCTTAAAGAAAAAAAAATATGTACCGCCATTATGTAATGATGATTTTGGATTTTTTTTTTTTCATGTTGTTTTTGCCTCCATCTCTATTCTTCGACCTTCCCCTTTTATTTCAACCAAACTTGAAGTCTCCTCCATTGGTTTGACCTTCTCATAATCTTATTATTGAGAAGTGTCACTGTAACCTCCTAATCTCAAGAGTCCCCATTCCATAAAGGATCATCGTCACCAACTGATCACATGACACTGCAAGCGAAGATAGGAGCAATTGGACTTAGTCTCCTCCTTTAACTTTACGTCAAGATATTGAAGATCGTTGGCCACCTGATTGAAGCTGTTTAGGTAGTGTAAATTCGGTGTCCCCTTCTTCATGTAGAGACTTATAGTTGCTTCTTGAGATAAACTTGTTTGACAATGACTTTTTCATATACAAATTCTCTAGCTTTTCTATAAACTTGCGTATTAATAGTCTCTGACATTGTAATGTCCCGTTCCGTACGGTACATTATGTTGGATCTTTGACTCGAAGAGTCGAGTTGACCTGATTAAGTATCGATGTGAATCGATACAAGAGTTACTTTGTCCAGAGAAACGCGAGTCGGATCGATGCAAAGATTACGTTGACCCGAGGAACGTATCGAGTAAGATCAATGCAAGTGTTAAGTTGGCCCGAGAGAAAGCATTGAATCGGCTCGAAGATTCTAAGAAATCGAATCGACGCAAGACATTAATCTGAATCGGACAAGTATTGATTTTAGTTTGTTTCATGTGCAGGCTATACGTTTACGCTAAAATATAAGAGGTCGACATTTTGCCTTATTTACAACGGGGTCCGCAAAACCAAATCACCGCCTCGCAACGGACTGAGGCATAGGCACGGTAGGCCAAATCGCTTGGATAATTTAACGTAGCGCAAAGTGCTCGAACGGCTGAGTCAGAAGAGTTGGTCGCGCAACAAAGTTATGAAATCAAGCCGCATCGACTCGGCGAAACGACAAGACGTATTGGCTTAAGGTGTGGGGGGGCTTTGACTTCTCTTTTCTACTCCTTCATGACCAAGTATAATATATCGTTGTATGCTAAGCTAACCTATCGAGACCACGGCGTGGCTCGATCGAGAGATGAACATAGTGCGTGTCGAACACTAGATAGAACAATTAAAATGAAACGTATATCAAATGTACGAGTCGCTATTGAACATTGAATATCGCAAAGGCGAGCGCCTCGATGCGCAAGCCATAAAAACATGGAATAATTGTATCAACGAGTGCCTCAGCGCACAAGTCATTTGTATCCCCGTGCATGAGTTAGTATGCTAGAACATTGAAAGACTATATCGACGCGAGTGCCTCAGTGCACGAGCTATAGAACATTGAATACCCTATCGAGTCGTTGTAATGACCATTGTTCGTATTACGTATTTGGAATACGTGTACGTATTTTGGACCCGTATTGCATGTCTTCCTGCTTGATTTATTTTGGCATTTCATTGATGGGTTTATCTTTGTTCGGTTCGACTTGTTGGCTTGGTTCGGTTTTGTTGGAGAACCAACCCACCTACCTACCACCACCATCACCATTTATTAACTCCCACTCCTCTCTCTCTCTCCTCATTAATTCTTTTCCATTACTTCTTCTTCTTCACCATTACTTCTCCACCAACATGAGAGTGGGAGAGCTTAGGCAAGTGCATCTTGCTTCATGGAGGAAGTTCATTTTTATTGTTCCATTGTCTTCCTCATGTGTTTCTAACCCACTTTAGTACTTAGCGTTTTTAATTTCCATAGCTAAATTCATGTAGATCTAAATTTATTTCACTTTCGGATTTCTTGTGTTTTGATCTGTTTAACCTTGTTATTTCCAAGTTCTGATGGTTCCATGTTGTAGAAAATTTCATTCTGCCCCAATTTGACTTATGGAAGTTCGAATTTGGACTCTGGATGATGAATTTATGGAGCTTGGAAGCATGGCTTCATGGTGTTCTTCTTCTCGAAAAGTGAAGAAGAACAGTTTTCTGGCCGCATGGCCATTTAATTGAATTAATTATTGTTGGCCGCATGAGCCTTTCCTTGCACTAGCCGCATATGGCATTGCTTAGCTGGCATGGCCACTATTCATTATTGCTGGCCGCATAAGCAGCATATAATATTATTGCATGGCCAATCAATTTTGGCCACATGGCTACTATTCAAAGTGAGCCGCATGGCCCTTTATGGCAATATTTAAATTGCCTTTTGCTAATACAAGCAGTAGCTTGCATGCCATTTATAGGTAGCCGCATGGCCTCACGTAAATAGTAGTTTGCCGCATGGTAATACACAAGGTGGCCGCATGCAACTATTTTGCATGCATGCATGGCCGCATGCAAATATTAGTCCATGGCCGCATGGAACTGTTCTTAGCTTGGCCGCATATTGAATGGTTAATTGACTAATGCATTATAATAGCATTTTGCACCATTAACCTGAGCACTTCATGCATTTGCTTTTAATGCATTAACCTGAGCACTTCATGCATTAGCATTAATCCATTAACCTGAGCACTTCATGCATTAGCATTAATGCATTAACTTTAACACTTAAATGCATTAGCATTATTTGCGAGCCGCATAGGCCAGAGCAAATCCTGGCCGCATGGCCATGATAATTTTGGCCGCATGGTCTGGCAAGCTTTGCATGCTAAATTATTTAATGCATGTGTTCTTGCATGCATATTTAATTTGCATGCATGCAAGCTATGCGTCAGCCTTGTGCATTTAATTAATAGGCCAATATTGCATTTGGCCTCATGGTTGCTTGCATGCTGGCCGCATATGCCCCTCTCCAATATTTGCTAGCCGCATATGTACCCCTCCAATAATTGCCCAGCCGCATATGGCCAACTGTTTGCATGGCCAGTTAAATAATAATTATGGCCACATGATTGCTTGCATGAATATTTAATTTGAGCCGCATGGCATACTTGCATTAATTGCGGATCCCACTATCTTTTGTCTTATTTGTCTTTACAATTATATTATTATGATTAAATATTGTGTGATTCTAAGTTGCATCCCTAAACACGAATTGTTAGTGTAATGATTAATAGTGACTTCTTGGCCGCATGTAAAAAATTTCCCGAGCCGCATGAGTCCCCCACAGCCCTTGTCCCTTCTAATATTTAATTATTAAATGTGTGCTTGTGCCAAATTAATTGTTCCCTGACACGATGGTGACCCGTTGTGGTGCACTTTTGACATGACGTGATAGTGGCCCAACGTGGCGCACTCCTGACAGTGGACATGATATATATATATTTTTTGAAGGCTGTTACGACGGCTAGCATGTCATGACGAGATTGAATGGCCTGGACACCGTGGTTGAGTGTGTTTGTACAAATGGAACCGGTAATGTTTGCATCATGTCTAGGACAGGGATCCCTGAGTACCACGGTCAGGGGTACCTACTGTAAATGGCTAAGGCTAATAACTAGAATAATTCAGTAGTCATGAGAGATTTCTCCAGTTACAGGCGATCCCGTTATCCCGGCCACCATTGTGGGACTTGCAGCCTGCCGACGAGTAGGGCACAAGTCTAAATTCACTAATATATGGAAAGAACGATGTACTGCTTAATGAACCCAAGTCGTCTGGATAACCTGGATTAGCTGCAGGACTTGTGGCTGGTGGAACATCTCACTGCATGTTGTGATAACTCTAGTTAGCTAATGTAGAAAGCCGTAGTCACTGATTGGCCGGGAACGATTGTATGGTGTAGTTTCAGTGCTCGATTATTGCAGGCTTGATCACATAATTGTCACTTTTAACAATAAAGATCATGGGCTAAGTTCTACTCAGGAGAAGGGTTACAACCCCGATCCTTGTTTGGTTTAAGGGTTGTAACCTGGCTCCCAGAGCAGTTCTGAGTCCTCTCTTCGTTTATTGTATTATTGCACCCCACGTCACGCTTGTAATGTTTTACCTTACCAACAAGATTTGGAGACGGAGTTCTATTCAGGTGAAGGGTTACAACTCCGGTCCTTGTTTGGTTTAACGGTTGTGACCTGGCTACTTGAATGGTTCCCTCGTACTCCATTATGACTATTGTTATTCTTTTACTTCAAGTTCTTTTAACTGCTTTTAACATTTATTTCTGATGTGCTGGTTTTAGTTCTTAAGTGAAGCCTCCTTTGTGGCACTTGCTCTTTCTGGGATCTGACCCAGCTGGTTTTGTGTGGCCAGATTTCGGAGCAGCTTCAGAGAATCTACCGACCTTCCAGTCCGATGGTGACCACCAGGCGTAACCAGGGCAACGAGTGGGTTTATTTTTGCTCTCCCACTCTATTGTAAAAATTTTATTTTGAGGCGTTTAGCCGGCGAGCACCTGTTAGCTCGTATTGCATACCTTATTATTGTCTGCCTACGGGCTGTAACATGATTGACAGATCCTATGGTTGATCATGTATGACTAAACTCTTGCTAGTCCTCACATTTTGTAACGACTAGCTCCATGATCAGCTGGATATGTAATGTTTGGGACGTCTTACTATTGTATATTTGGTGATCTTACATCTTGTAACTTTACTTGCTTGCTTGAGATTGAGACAATTAGGCTTGTTATTGACCATAGGAGACTGATGGATTGTAGTTAAACCTAGGGCTGCAAACGAGCCAAGCCGAGCCAAGCTTTTGTAAGCTTGAGCTTGGCTTGACTAGAATTAATCGAGCTCAAGCTCGAGCTCGAGCTTGATAATTTTTTTATTTTAGAGCTTGAGCTTGGCTTGAGCTTGTTTATATTAAGCTTGAGCTTGGCTTGGTTTGAGCTCGAGCTTGGCTTGATAAGTAAGCTTGATTCAAGCTTGATAAACAAGTTTGATAAGCTCAAAATCAAGCTCGTTAAGCTTGATTTCAAGCTCGCTCAACTTTATTTCAAGCTCATTAAGCTTGATTTCAAGCTTAACGAGCTCGATTTCAATTTAGTTATGTTTGAATTCAAGTACCTGTAATATTAACAATTTATTTATAAAAATTTAATTAAAAAAGTTCCTTAACATCAATTATTAAGGACATATAAATATGTAATGCACACAAATATACATATATTTAGAATTCAACAAAGAACAAACGAGCTTCTAAACAAGCTCCTAAACGAGCTTCTAAACGAGCCAGCTCGCAAGCTCATCAACGAGCCAGCTCGCAAGCTCAAACGAGCCGAGTACTTCTAAGCTTGAGCTTGGCTCGTTTATTAAACGAGCTCGAAAATGAAGCTTGAGCTCAGCTTGTTTACCAAACGAACCGAGCTCAAACGAGCTTTTATCGAGCCGAGCTTCGAGCAGCTCGCGAACGGCTTGGCTCATTTGCAGCCCTAGTTAAACCCTCATATATCTAGACAGCCGTGACCGTATAGTGGGGTGGATTCCATTTCATTATACGTAGCTGGATATGTATACCCCCGCTCTCCAGTATTCTGGTTCTGGGGCGTTACAGTCGTGCCTCAGTAGCACGAGCCGGAGGAAAGGAACATAAGTCTAATGCATTTAACACTAAGGCATATAACATGAAAATACTGAATCGAGACGTGAATTGAATGCACGACACAATTGAATGTCGAATAACTATATCAAAGCGTGCGTATGTGTACAAGACTTATGAAAGATGGCTTCGTTGCGAAGAAGATAACAGTTGTGGCACGAATGTGGCGGAACTGTCGAATGTGGCATGGTGCCTTCGAAATGTTTATGGCCCTTGGGACGTTCGTTGATGAACATTGAGTTGGGACATTGTGCCAATGGAAATAGAGATATGCGAATTGCTTGGTTGTATGACTTTGACGCATTACATGGTCACGAAAAACTTGTGCACAAGTTCTGTTATCCCTCGAACGTGGTAGACGGTTGCCGAAACCCGTTCGATCTAGAAAGAGAATTTGAGATGGGTATTATGTGGGGGTATTTCAATCTGTTAGGCTTACGACTTACCATTGGAATAGAGCGTCACAAATACCGGTATTGTTCAGGAGGAGTACTTCAGGGCGTGAAATTAGCACCCCGGGCTGAAGTAGTCACCATTCGTACCTTGATGTCCATTATGGTGTTAAAGCCAGTGACCTTCATATAGTTAAGGAACGACGGATTGAAAGTCAGAAACATAGAGATCCTGCACAGAACATTTATAACATGACAATGAAGGAATGAGGCGCATTCACCTTGCGTCGGTGCAAGGGCGAGTGCGTTAGTATTTGGTAAGAAGTCACGAAACAACACGAGATTGCTATTGGTTGCCTGCTTGCTTATGCGAATCGAAATAACATACTTGCTATGATAACATGCTTTTACTACTTTCAAATATGCCATGAAACCGATCCTAAGGAGAACATAGAAAGATAACTAAATTGTATGTTGTATGAATCAATACATTACTAAATGTCGGTTTAGTTAAGTGGATCTTTGATTAGTACAGCGAGGACGAAAGTACTAATCTCCCACTAGTTTGCTAGCAGGTTCAGGGAATGGTCTGCTCGCGACGGAGCTTCGCTTGATCGTGTTGAGGCATGGAATGCCGTAGCGTTTGAAGCGTGCGATCACATTGACGCTCGGACTTGCAATAGAATTGTTGCGGCCGAGATATAGAGGACATGATGTATGGAACGGTAAAATCTTTTGTGGGCAAGAGAGAACTTGAGTGTTGTAGCCAATCTGGCAAATTCAGTTGGGCTATTGAAAGCCTTTGTAATCTCAGCTCATTCATCAATAAAGAGAATTGTTTCGCATAATCTGTTTTCTTCAGTTGCTAATATCAAATCAAAGATAACTATTTGAGAACTTGTCATCTTGCCTTGTACGAGTGCAACTCCAGACTCGTACGACATCACGTCACAGCGAGGACGATGATTCAGATAAATCGATGCGAGGACGAGCGATTTTTCGGGTCGGGACGTGACAGACATAACATTATATATCACCTCATCAATCAGATAAATTTCTAACGTACACTATATCTTCTGGTCCATATCATTCCATAAATCATCCAACATGTCAGTTTGTTTCTTTTCCTTACCGGCTATGGCCTTATACAACGTTTCACAAGGATGTCCTTAACCCTTCTCCGCCACATCAATAATTTATCCTTATAGTTAAACTTCTCCACGTCGAAGTTGGTGCTACTCACCTTGTTAGAAGTCATTCTATAAACCTTAATTGGACTCTCGTACGGATCCTTATGACCCTAAGATCTCACAAACCATATCTAGGAAGACATGAAGCGGACTAATGACATCATCTACCATTGACCTATATTCTTGAAACTGAAATTCTATCGATTTCCTTAAGCTTTGATATCAATTCTTGAAACAGCAGACCGGGAGAGTTCACACTCTATGATAACGAATAATAAGCACAAATATTGAACGAAAATAACACAAAGAACAAAACATACAATATTAATGTGGTTCAGGCAACGTCCACGAGACAATGGAAAAATATTTTATTGAATCACGATACAAGAGTTTCACAAACAATACCGTATCACGAAATCTTCCCTCGATGAGATCACTAATAAGTTCTCTCCTGGATAGTACTCCTAAGGATAAAACTTAGGTGGCCAGTTAGGTCGTTACTAACCAAGTATATGAGCAAATAGGAGTACTATCAAGGATGAGTTTTCTTCCCCATTTTCATTCTTATTGCCTCTCAGGCTCAATAGTGGAGAAGTTGGTGTATCACTACTAATAACAAGGCTTGCAAAACATGTTTGTCTAGTTTTATGTAATTTAGGGTTACATTGTTCTACATATGATTGTGGGATTATCATTCATTCACTCTTTGCGTAATGAGGTGTAGAGATGAATTACTTCTGGTATAAAATAGAGCTTCAACGAAGGAGTTATAGCAAGAAGAATAAAGAAGAAACTCTGATTATTATAATTATGGTTCATAAGGATATAATTCCTCAAAAATAAAGAAGGATATAAGCTATCAGTTCAACCAAATAACTCGGTGCTTAGGATTTCTACTGAATATAAATAACATACGATTTGTTGAATTGAAATATACCAATTACTATATATAATATAGCAGAGCTGATTTCACTAACCAAATTGCCTTTTATTAAAGACAGGTCGATCGCAGAGAAGTGTTTTCTTGCTCGTGAGTTAGTGCGGGACTTCAAGGAGAAATGGAGCCGGAAGGCGTGTATAAAATCGGACCTTCAGAAAACATATAAGGATACATCACTACTACCTTTATCTCGGTACTTATTAAGACCATCCCCATAGTCACTTCTCTACTTATCCCCTCTTCGTCTTATCTCTTTGCCATTGTGATAGAGTGTTTCTCGTGTCTTATGAAGCTGGCTATGGTAAGAAGAGCTATTACACAAGTTCAAGCATATCATGTCGATTGTCTCCCATCTCATTTATAGAGATGATCTGCTTGTTTCTATAGAATCATCAGACCGTTGCTTTCTGGCGCTTACGCATCTGTTGGCAGAATTCGAATAGTGGTCTGGTTTGCAGTGAAAAAGGCAGAAGTGTACTGTATAGGAGAGGAAGGCCAGTTACCGGCGCGCTATCTGAGGCTTCCTTTTTCGGTTAACTATGCCAAAGAACTGGACTGTATAGGTTTGATGGACTAGGCTTGAAGCTGGTGCAGACAGTAATTACGATTGTTGCCCTATATTGGCTCCAGGTAGTTCTCATCCCAGCTAATACCAATAATAAGATTGAGCAGAGCTTCGTTGGTTTATGGCGGGAAGGAATACAACACAATTAGTCCTGCATAATTATGTAGAACCAGAGAGGAAGGACTGGGGCATCGGTCTCTCCGATCCTTGAGAGACACGACAAATCTCAAGCTATTGTGGCGCTTCCTCGAAGGAAAGTGGACAGAGTGGCGTAGGGGTTCCATTAAAGCCCAAGTCAAATACTAGGAATATCACTCATTTTTTCTCTTTTTGTTGTATATAATTCAAATACTAGCAATATTACTAATTTTTTTGTATAGCACTTTCTCGACTAAAAATGTTATTTATTTATGGATACAATAGCTATTTAGTCACCCACTAACTCAAACTTCCATACTAATCTAAAAGTGTCATCCCCTCCCCCCTCTATATGTGTCAATGTTCTTCTTTTATTAGAAAGTGCAAACACAACATGGATATCCCGACCCTAGTATATATATATATCACAGTTCAACATCAAATGAGCAATAGCATAAGAATGGCATGTGCAACTTACCAGCCAGTGATCCATGAAGCAAAGGGCCCCCAGTGGTCGCCCGCGAGCTTTGCACTCCAAAAGTAGAGACCACCAGAAGTCGGATACGCAGAGCAGATCTCAGCCATAGAAAGCCCGACAATAAGAGTAAGTGTGCCGGCTATTGGCCATCCATAGACCATGGTTGCTGGTCCCCCAAACTCAAGTCCGGTGTTGAACAATGTTGATATACCAGTGAGAACCGATACTATTGAGAAAGTTACAGCAAAATTTGAAATTGCCCTGCCCATCACAACACAATTTTAAGGGATTATCTTCTCCATATATTATACAGGCACAAGTTCTGTCTCAAGCTAGCTAATGCGTTCTTTGATATCAGAGAGAGAAAGTTTATGGTAATTATAAGACAGTGATGAAACAAATCTTCAAGGTGCAAACTTAATCATAAGACAGTGGTGAGATGCCATCGTTTCTTTCATGGGATTATACTAAATGTAGAGACATCTGCATTTGAGTCTTGTAGAAACATCATAAGGTCCTAATTTATCCCAATATCAAAATCAGATTGCAGAAGAAATGTTTGGTAAATTGAGGTGTCAATTGCCGGTCTCCTTGGTCTTCTTTTTCGCCTTCCCAATGTTGACTCTTGGAAAATATGGATTTGGTTAGGATCTATGTTGCACAAATACGAACATTATATCAATATGGGATACATACATTTTCAAATATGTACAAAAAATATTTAACAATGTTGCAGGAATACGCACATGGATATGGATATGAAGACGATATGGATACGGACAAAACCATTAACTAAGAGTCTAAGAATGGCCCAAAAATAGGTGTAGTCCATAAAATAGGAGGAGAAGCAGTTTATATCCAAAATAACAGATCCCTACAGTGAGCAACTTGTATCCCCACTTTTCACTAGCCCTCTGATATCCCATCCCCATTAGCGCAACAGCACATGTTCTGTCGGGTGCACAATTATTGCGCCTTAAAAGAGATCTTCATTCTCATTCTGATGCCCCCAGTGTCGTGGATCTACTGCTGCCTTACAAACCTAGATCATGCTCCGCTCTGATACGCGAAACGCTAATTTCCTAATGTGCAATTGGAGGGGTCCAACTTAGGGTTTGGATTATGAGATTACGGTTGATCCGTGCTGATCATCCAAAATATGTTAATAAAGAAATTGAATCAAAACTCAACAATGACAAGAATGTTTATGGTAACCAACATCTAAATAACCCTAAAATATTTATCAACCTTTTTT
Organism: Iris pallida; assembly: GCA_029216955.1. NCBI lineage: Eukaryota > Viridiplantae > Streptophyta > Magnoliopsida > Asparagales > Iridaceae > Iris > Iris pallida. Next base: position 6,999,682 of record JANAVB010036615.1, read on the forward strand.
TATGGTCAACACGGGTCAACCGTCTCGACATCTTTAAGACCCAAATGCTAAGTTTCTAATTAATCTTCTTTTTTCCTAAGTTATTTTTAATGTTTTTTGGAGACTAACAATAAGAATAGATGTAGTCATATCTATAATAAAAGATTAAAACTAACAGTGGCTTTAGTATAATTATCGAAATATCCCTTCTAAAGTTGGACTTGGATCAACGAATCATAACCAGAATGAGTAGTAGAAAAATCTCATCAGAGCTCCACAGTCCATTTGCCTGGGATCTACTTGATCGCATCCTTTCTCTAAAGAAAGGGCCCCACAATCTGTATTAACCGGTGTCCCGTAATCCCATGTGTCGTGTCGGACAAGTACATGCCAAAAAAGAGGTACCGTGTCCGTCTTCAGTATCGTGTCGTGTCGTGTACTTGACATGACACCGACATTCCAATATTAGATACACGCAAAGTATGCAAGAATTAAAGAAATAATAATTTCCAGAGAAGAAATGGAGGGTTACGAGAGGCTCCGGCTGAGTTCTTGTTTGTAGCCGAGCTGCTGCAGCCGCGAATCGCCGGAATCGGCGGCGGCGACGATCTCCCCGGCGTCCCGGAGCGGGAGATAAGGAGCTGCTGCGACGCCGGTCGGATACTCCTCCCGGATCCCCATCGATCGCCGCCTCTACTCTCTCTCTCTCTCTCTCTCTCTCTCTCTCTCTCTCTCGAATCGGACGGCTAAGAATGGTGGTGTGGTGGTTGGTTGCTATGAGATGGAGTGTGGAAGAAGAAGTGGAAGGAGAGGTCTGGTTGCTTAAATAATTATTACATTGTCTTTGCACTTTTGGCGCGGAATTTGTATTTCCCTTTATGCCCTTCCTCCGTAATTCCCCCTGGCTTTTCTCCACCACATGGGAATCCCATCAAATCTCGGATTTTGATATTGTGAGACCCACATGTCAGTCATAGAGTATACTAAAATATTTTAGAGATATTTTAGCAAATTGTCCTTCAAAATATAGAAATTAACATATATTCCCACTTTTTAAAATTAAAATTAGCAAATGCATTGATTCATTTATATGAAACAAACAACATTTTAATATATACTCTCACTATTCAACCAAAATTTTGGTTGATTTACAAATGAATGAAAGCATTTGCTATTTATTTTAAAATAGTAAGAATATATACTAGTTTCTATATTTTGATTTGAAATATTTTTTTAAATATTCTAATATTTTATGGGCCAACCGAAGATTAGAATAGTATTATTTTTCAAATATAAAAAATGGTGTATATTTTAAGTAATGAGACTCGTTACTTCGTTCATGTCAATATATTACAAACAAAATAAGTGAAGATTTTTATGTGAAATTTAGGTTGTATTTGTTTTATTGTAATATAATTAGATTTGTAATGTAATTATATTTTATAATATAATTATAATTACATCACTATGTATTGGCTAATATAATATAATTTTAAGTACTCAGACTCGTTATTCGTTTATGTCAATATATTACAAACAAAATAAGTGAAGATTTTTAGGTGAAATTTAGGTTGTATTTGTTTTATTGTTAATATAATTAGATTTGTAATGCAATTAAATTTTATAATATAATATAATTACGTCACTATGTATTGATTAAAACATATAATCAAATCATAAAATGAAATATCGATTGCATCAAAGTCTGATTTTACCGTATAATGTGATATTGTTTAATGTAGTAAACATCTTAAAAAGAAAATAAAGTAAACAACAAGAAAAAAAAGTAACAAACAAAAAAATTTAAAAAACATATAATAATAATAATAATATATTGAAAAGGAAGTAATATAATTGCAAGTACATCAGTATTATATAATAATAATAATAATAATAATAATAATAATTTGCAAGTTCTAAGTTTTAATGTAATTGTAAGTACATGAGTTTTATAGATTAATTGATTTTAAAAGAAAATAATTTAATATAATCAAGCTTATTATAATTATTATATTATATCTATAAAAAAAAAAAATTAACAAAATATCTGAATTTATTTTACAGTCTAATGCTAAGTATAATATATCGTGCCAAACACATGCTTAGTCTAAGTTTTACTCAGACCACCGTCACATTAAGGATCTAAGTCATGAAAACCTAAAACAAGTTATGAAATGACAGCGTATCAGAGTACAAACATGAACATCACATGTGATTTCAATTAATCAAATGTTTATATGAAATGACAGCGAATGACAGCAAAGAGAAATGCCCAAGTAAATAGTATTACATAAACTCAAAGAACATATTTGGGAAAGGAAACTAGTTTCAAGGAATAAAAAGTGAAAAAAAGTGGTTACTTTCATCCACCTTGGAATTCACTTTTCCATTTTATGAATTCACTTTTTCTTCCAATTTTATTGACTTTTACAAACACTAGAAAGAAAAAATTGGATGATAATGATAATTTTACAAAGAAAAGAAAATGAACAAGAAATTGATTTTCTTTCCTTTTCCAGAACCAAACGAGGCCTAAGAGTAGACACGGGACGGATCGGGTTGGACCGGACTTAAATTTGATAGATTCAGACCGAATTCGTTAGTTAAGGAAACGGGATGGAGCGGGAAAAAAAAAATATTGAAACCGGATCGGACTCAACCGGTTCGACACAGGTCCGAATAAATCGACCTGCAGGTCCCAACGGGTAAAAAAGTAATAAAAAAATATAACATTTAGTAGTTACATATGTTCTATTATAAATAAGAACAAAACAAATATGTGTAATGTCTTCCCAAAGTTCTTGATTTTGTTTACAAAATAATAATATGTTTTATTATCTATAGACTAAAACAACAACAACAATAAAAAAATCAAAAATTGATAAAAATACAAATAAATTCCAATAAAAAGGTCTAGCTGGAGTCTGTTTTATTTTGAAAATATGATCTGTCCCGATCCGTTAATGTCATGTCTATACCTAGTCTATTTTAAAATAGCGAATTGCAAGTAATTTTGGCTGGGATCTATTTTAAAATAGCGAATTGCAAGTAATTTTGGCTGGGAGTGCTTGAATTTTTCGACTAAATTCAATGAGGACATGCAGGTAAGTTGAGGTTTTACAAAAAACTTCAAAAATGTCCTTATTTATATTTAAAATTTTAAAAATATTAAATTTAACATTGATAGTTATGTAATTAGGTATATAAAATAAAGTTAAGGAGGAGTAGTAAGAAATTAATGGCCTATTGTCTGCTTTTCTTTGATGTATATAATAAGAAAAGTTAGCTTTACCGTAATTTTTTTTTTCTTCCAAAAATATCTCTATCTAGCTTTGCTAATTAAAATTATTCACTAAATTCAATGAGTACATGTAGGTAAGTAAGTATAAACTTTGTTTTAAGAAAAATATAGTTTGCTTTTGGTGCCATTTTCTTTTTCATGTACCAAAAAATAAGGCTTAATTGCAACTTGATACCCTCAACTATTCCTGTTTTTCAACTTGATATCCTAAACTTTTTTACTCAACAACTTGATACCATCAACTATTTATTATTTTCAATCTGATACCCAAAATTTAAAAAAGGACAAAATTATTCCTCCCTTTTACTTTTTAGCAGAATAGTTTTTGGGTGGAGGGGTGTAGTTTTGAAATTATATTAGGGATATTTTCGTCCAATTTTATTTCAGGGTATCAAGTTGTTACAAAAAAAAGTTTAGGGTATCAATTTGAAAAATGGAAATAGTTGAGGGTATCAAGTTGCAATTAAGCCAAAAAATAATTATAAGACATTTAGGAATTTAAAATACGTGTAATAAACCACGCGCATAGATCTTAGTTCTTTTAGACACGCTATGATGAACTTTAGACTCCCTTTTTGTTTGTGGATGTGGGTGTTTTCGAGCTACAAGAGGAGTGTGCCCTCTTTTAATTTGAGCTATCTATAAGGGCACAGCAAAAGTTGATCAGGACTAACCAATTTCTGACAGTCCAGGACTGTCACAATTTCTGGCAGTCTTAGATACTTTATGGACTGCCAGAAAATGTGTCATATTTTTTGGCAGTCCATATATAATGCTAATAGGACTGTCAAAATTTGGTTAGCCTCTGATCAACTTTTTATGTGCCCTTATAAATAGTCTTAATTTGGTTTGCTGTCTCGATTAGAAAAGTATTGGCAGATGGCGAGGCATGTAAATATTTGGGAGTATATATTAGATTACTTTCGTGGCTTGTTGCATTAACATTTTTTTTCATGTCATGAACTCGGTGCTTTATCATTGCAAGACATTTTGTATTCTCAAATATTTTTTAAAATCTAAAATTTATGTGATACAACAAAATAAATTAGAAAATTTGTATGTCAAAATCAAACAATATAAAGTTGGTGTAAAAAAATGTTTGAACATTATAGTTGGAATAATATTAGTATAATTTAGCCTATTTTTTTATGGTAATTTTGCAACTTATTTGAAGCCATTACATATACGAATGTACCTTCGGCCTTCAGATTTTTCGTTGAAATCCTCACCGCCGCTTCTAAGTTCTAAACCATACTTGTTATAGTCCTTTTATTATTATTATTTAGAACCTTGGGTAACCACTTAAAATTTTTGGAATTATATGCCATAAACAAACATTGTCAAGCTTCGAGCTATCAAGTGGCCCTGGCCGACCCGGCCCGACACAAATTTTGGTGGGCCTGTCCTATTAGGTCCGTGAACTATAGTGGGCCGGTGCGGGTCGAGCCGGACCGAAAGGGTAAAAACATGAGTCCAGTCCGGCACGTGGCCCACATCACGTTAGATTTCGAACCGGATCGGACCTTGATTTATTCTATGGCTATAATTATCTTCAAAATTTGAACCTCAACTTCCTTTTTAAAATCGGCTTAATTGCACTTTGATACCCTCAACTAATTCAGTTTTTCAACTTGATACCCTAAACTTTTACAAAGTTGAAAAATGATACATTAAGCTAAGTATAAAAAATGAAAACCAACACAACACTATTACTAATAAGTGTTGATATAATAAGAAAGATAACTATATGAAAAAAAATATGTATTCGTACTTCATTTCTTCCATTTTTTTGGCTCATCAAACAAAAAAAATCTCTTATACAAAACACAAAGGTTTTTGAATTCTAGGGCTGACTGTGCCAAGATAAAGAGTGGTTGGGATTTATTCTTGGTGAATCAACGGTTGTGGGGTTTTATGGGGAAGAGCATTATTGGGAGTGGGGTTTTATGGTGTCACGACCCGATCCCAACTATTTGGGTTTAGTCGGATCATGCCCAGCCTGCACCGTTGTTGAGACGGCGGCAGTAAGCTGTTCCTTTGCAGGTATTCACAACAACACAAGTACATTTGTCACAACAGTTCTATCCGGAATTTGAAACTTTATTAAATAAAATATTCAGAATACAACTGGAAAGAAAAATGCAGAAATAAAATACAACTCCAAATGAAAAATGCAGAAAGAAATCTATCTAGACATCTGGTTCTGTCGCCTCAGGATCAGCGTCCTCCGGAGACGGCTCCGGTACCGTCGCGGGGTAGAGGACCGGATCATAATAGCTATTATAGTATAGCTCGTCATCCTCAGTGTGACCTAAAATGTTGTCTCCAGTCAGGAGGGAGCAAGAACGAAATATGCATCTCATAATTTAAGTAGTAATTGAAAAGTGCAGGGTAAACAGTTTGAAATAGTATTTTCAGCAGTTTAAAACAGTTCAGTGTGATTTGAATATGCAAACGTCTATGACCGGCTTGGGTTGATCAGTAGTATCCTAGCGATACGATATGGCTTATCCCCGTGTGTGAGAGGGGTAAGCTAACACAGTCAGTTCAGTAGGGGCTTTGGTCATAAACGTCTACACTATTCCCCCAGTCCCAGATTCAGTAACAGTAACAGTCGGTAGAGTTCCGTGCCAGCAGTGTGGTTTAACATGCATCTTAACTTTACTAAATAAAATACAGGAATACACAAATCGTAACTTGCCTTATATTAGATTGACTGGAAGGACGAGTCGGTACCGAGGAAGAACGTCAGTTGTAACTTCGAGTTCCTACAATTGAGAACTCGACTTAGATCCTTGAATAACCAAACTAAGTGTGCTAGTTGCAATCTCTAGTAGACATGTCCTAGTCAGGTTTTATGTTGTATTAATTTACAGCTAACGATTACGTCGCAACTACGTGCGTTTGATTAAGCCGGTTAATGGATTATTTGAAAAATCACGAGAATCAAATACAATTTGGAAAACTTTGTGTTTTGTAATATATTTATAAAAATACAATTTCTTTTGGTGATAAATCGTGAGTAAACAATATTTTATTCATTTTAGCTAAACTCGTAATTAACCCGTAAATTACGTCCTAAACTACGAATATGCAATCAATCCAAAACCACCCAAATTTACATCCACCAGAAAAAGAAAAGAAAATAAACTACGCTACACAAATACATTGGCACAGCTAATGGTCCTAGGGTGGGCTTATGCCCGGTACAAATTTTCCTTTTACATTAAATAAGAGAAAATGACTGAAATTAAATAAAGTGCAGGAAAATAAATATCTAATATAAATAGCCTAAATTAAAAATAATAAAAAGAGGCTAGGAGTCTCAGACTCGGTCCATTCCTCAAAATTCGGTTTATGCCTCAACGTCCGGTCGGACCGGTGCGTTTGCATTTCACCGGGGCCCACAGACCGGTACGGTCGTCGCCCGAAAATCGGTTTAGGAAATCATTTTCGAAAGCCAGTTTTGAAATCATTTAAAAATATAATTTTTGTAAAAATTGGGCAGCACTTCCTCTATTCCGGGACAAACCCAAAACTGGGAAGTGCGCCAACAAATTCCTGCAAATAATTTCCAACCCAAAATAGTCCACAAAATCCACCAAAATAATTCCAACACCACAGAAATAATTCCAACTCTACCAAATAATTCCCGAAAAGTCCGGGAATCCAATATCAACCAATTCACACCAACCCAGCAGGTAAAACACAGGAAAAACAAGCTAACGCAGCTAATCGAAATATAACGCAGCTAACCGGATTCCCGAGAGGGAACCGGGGGACCGATCTATCATCATCGACTCACGGGAGGGACGACTACTCTGATTATCAGAAATTACCAGTTTCCGTTGGCGGGGAGCCGCGGGAAAAATCTCGGGAAAGAGATCCGAACTAAGTCGGCAGCAGGTAGAAGTTCCGAACCACGGGAAAGTCCACGGACAGCGGGAAATCCACGGGAAGGGTGCTGGACAGCAGCGGATGGCCGCGGAACGCTGACAGGGTCAGCCGGACGGCGGGGAAGCCGCCGGGAAAGGGTCGGGTTCTGACAGCGGGGCGCAGCGGGGAGTCGCCGGCCACGGAGGGTGGCGCGGAGGCGGGGTTGCTGGCCTCGGGGGACGCCGGAGGCGCAAGGGCGGCGCGGATCTGCCGCTGGACGGCGGCGGATGGCTCGGGTCCGGCGCGGACTTGACCGGAGAGGGGCTCGGGGTCGCCGGACGCGCGGCGGAGGGGCTCTGCCGGCTAGGGCGCGGGGTCGCCTCTCGCGGAGGGGGCGGTGGTGCGGAGACGTCAGCCACGGACGGGCGAACGCGGAGGGGCTTCGCCGGAGCAAGGGGGCCCGGCCTAGGGTCGCGCGCGCGGATGAGGAGCTCGGGTCCGGCGCTTGGGGAAAGTGGGTTTGGGGAAACCCTCTGAGTGAGCTCAGCGAGAGAGAGGAGGAGAAGAGAGATGAGAGTTGGATCTCTTTTTCTCCAGGAGAAAGAAAATGGGAAAGAAGAGAGAGAGATTGCTGTGGTTTTGAGAAAAATGTGAGAGAGAGGTTTGTGCTCGGTTCTGTAGAGAACGTGGGGAGTTGGTGAGTGAGAGTGGGTGGTTAAAAGGAGAAGTGGTGTGGTTCTGAAGAGAATGTGGAGGAGAGTTCAGGAGAGAGGTTTACCAATTCCACAAAGTGAACACTGGTCCTTCGGGACCAGTTCACAACATACCTTTTTTTTTTTTTTTTTAATTCTTTTATTAACCAAATCAAAAATAGGCAAGAGAATGGAGTTTGGATTTGGGCTCAGGCTCGAACGCGGGTCTGGGTCCAAACATTCAAAAGTCCCTGTTAATATAATTTTCGAAATCTTTTCATCCCAAAAATAATAATAATATTTAATAATAATAATTTTAAAATGTTTAATATTAAAACACGAAAATTTTATTTACAACTAAAACTGGGTTTCACATATGGGGAAGAGCATTATTGGGAGTGGGGTTTTATGGGGAATCCAAAGATGAAAATTTAATATTTTGATGGTTGGAATTTAATATTTTGATGGGGGCCTCATAATGGTTGTGGATGAGCATTATTGAGAGTGAGGTTTTATGGGGAATCCAAATAAAATTCACATCCAGCAGTGGTTGGGATTTAATATTTTGATGGGGGCCTCAAAATTATTATTGTTCGTTTAAAATTGGGGGTCCAAGATTTTGAGGGGGAATACCTTAAATGAACCATGCCCTATGGGCACGGGTTATGACTAGTACTTTCTTATACCACAACTCCAGGAAGATGTGTTTGTATTCTATACCAATCTGCCAATACACAATTGTTTTTAACACATTTGAATGTATAAAATATAGTATGTAGCTATATCGGGCCGAGCCAGGCTTCGGGTATGGCCGAACCTCTTTTATTTACCGAGATATGAGATCCGGCACGACCAAATATACTGGATCGGACCAGTTCGGATCCACAATTAACCGAATCAAGCGGACACATGAGTCATTTTTTGAACCGGGTTCGTGCCGGGCTGACCGGTTTAGCTTCAGGGAACACTTTTTGTTCTTATCGCTTTGACTTAGTTGGTGATAATAGTCTTCTAAGTGCGACCTGACATATACGCAAACCATTTTTGATACAACCAAGTAAATCTCCATATTCTCGTTTGAGAATAATAATTTACTCCTACAAAAGTTTGAAATTATATGTCATTTATTAGCCAAATATGCAGTATCCAAAATATATTCCTATGTATACCATCCTCATCCAAGTCTATCATGTGGTACAAGTTTATGCATCACTAATAACATGCACCTGCATAAAAATTTTATTAACAAATTTAAATTAGAACTTTTGATATATGTAATATGTCTACATATCGATAACAGTGGCGTAACCAGGATTTGAATACAGCGGTCGATTAAAAAAAATTAATTCAAAAAATAATAATAATTTAGAGATTTTTTTTTTTGTTGCATAAATTAGTCACAAATCTAATTTTCTATACCTAACATTAGTCGTCCATTCTAGTTTTCCTATTATAGCTGTTCATTTTTTTTCCATTCATACGATTGGTATTAAAGTGTACAATAATTCTAACCAATATAATCAGAACCTTAAACTTTCATGTCAATTCAGTCATGTCATACAAGACATATATTATGATGAATTTTGACTATTTGATCGAGAAGATTAATTGTTGTATTTTAAAATTCATACTTGAATTCTATCATTTTAGTCATGAACCTTGTTATCATAGAATCTTATAAAACTTAAATATTGTTTTCTCTCTCAAGAAAAAACAAGATTAATTTTTTATTTATTTCCAACCAATATATATATATATATATATATATATATATATATATATATATATATATATATATATATATATATATATATATGTCACGTCCAAGTTCTAAAATACGAGGGATCAGGCCACGTGGCAATAGCCAGCTACGTATTCAACAAGACTCTAGTCTGACTCAAATATGTATACGCCGTCCAGATGAGGTAAAAATCTAAGTAACCAATATAACATCCACAATACTAGCTGCAATACTAGAAACTAAGAAAAGAAATTAACAAATATAAAAGACTAGATAAGAACGTATTACCAATCGATACCTGATCCTGAAGAAGTAACTCCCACGTTCCTATGGCAGAACTCAGCAATAACCTGGAAGGAGACCAGGATCTCAGAGGGACGTTGCAAGATACATAATATACAAGTCTATTGTACAGTTTAAGTAACATGCATGAAATATACAGGAAAGAGACTATGAAATAACAATAAGAATAATGAATGTACAAGGTAAGGTAATAAGAGACAGATAATAAAGTGACATGGAACAACGTAGAAATAAGAGTGACTACTAAGCAAGTACATAAATGATACCGCAGCCCAGCAGGTACTCACGGTCCTACAGAGAGTAGTCCAGCGAGGAACTCCCAATCCATAGTAGTCTCTATCGCAGCCTAGTAAGAGACTATCGAGTCGAGAGTGATCAAGTAGCCAATCCTAGTATCGTTCAAGGGTCATGTAAAGTCAACTCAAGTTAAATGGTCAAGTCGAGTCTAGTTAGGTCAAGTCAAGCTCACACTAACTATGATAATACATACATGTGATATAAAAAAATATGTACGAAGTACACAGATAAGTAAACTGAGTATATAAACTGACAACAGAAAAAGAGAAAATAAGCATGTAAAAATAAAATTGTACATATTGACAAGATATACTTGTAATGAAACCCTCAACGACCAAATATATTCCATCTGCATGTACTAAAAATTCACAATCACGACCGAGCCTATGCTGGCTCCGCCCATGATCAATAATATTGTGGAGTTAGTTTAAATCCTTCTTTTCAACTAACCTCCTCTGTGTCTTGGGCTGACCCTGCTTTTCATAGCTATAAATCCTTCAAGGTTTCAAACTTTTTGTAATATGGGCCTGTTTGGTTCGATGTAGGTGCATGGAAGTATGAAAGAGGCACTTACATCATGATGAGTTGCATGGCACTTGCAGCAAGTGACACTTTCTAAAACGTGTTTGGGTAGAGTATTTTTTGTCTGCTGCAAGTGGAAGAAAATGGGTTTGGTGTTTGGATGGTTGTGTAAGTGGAAAATAAAAGTTTTTTTTAGGAGATATGGTAAACCTAGGTATGATTACCTCCAATTTTTTATTATATATATAAAAAATCAGATATCTCTCTCTCTCCCTCTCTCATAAAATCAATCTCAGATCTCTCCGCTCTCACTCTCTCTCTAGCCATCTCCTCTCGCACTCCAACTCCAACGCCACCGCCACCGCCACCCCCAACGCCACCGCCAGCACTCCAACGCCACCGCCACCCCAACGCCACCACCACTACCCAGCCATCTCCTCCTCATCCTCCTCCTCCTCCTCCACCACCTCCACGACCTCCTCCTCCCCACGCCACCGCTGCAGACCCACCGCCACCGCCCCACCTCCACGACCTCCTCCTCCTCCACCACTCCCCGTCCATCTTCTCCTCCTCCTCCACCACCTCCACGACCTCCTCCTCCCCACCCCCACCGCCCCACCGCCACCAGCACCACCGCCAGTGGAGGTGGTTACGATCACCTTCCTTTTTTTTTTTTTCCTCTCTCTCCTCACTTTCCTTCCAGTTGCACCCATTTTTTGAAGGAACTGGTTGCTTCCCCAAAACAAGGGGACATGAACTCTGACAATGGAGGGATTAGACACTTACCACTAATTTCTGCGTCCATCCAAATGGTGAAAGTGTTTGCACTTTCACTAAAAACTGCAGTTTTACCCCAGTTTCTTCCCACCTACAGTCATCCAAACAGCCCCTATGCGGAAGTGTTCTACGTAATAAAAGGTCACACCAACAGGGGGAGGCTTAACTATTTCTTTGTCCAGCAATATTATGTTCGAAAAGCTGAGACCTGTTATACATAATCAACAATTAGTTTTAGATTCATTATATATGATCACAAAACAAAACTAGTATATTGTAAATTATAACCTCATAGTCCTTAAATGAAGGCTAGTTAATGCAAATCTTGATACCAATAAAATGTATTGGTTTAGAAGTATATTTTCCAATCAACAAATTATTATTATGATTATAGAGGCCACCTTATGTATGTGCATCACACATCCCAATTCAATGTTAATGAAAATGCATTTGATGTAAAACCATATTTTGACAAGAAAATATGATAAACAAATGTTTACAGTAAATTGTTTCGATTAGTACCTTCTCATAGTTTATTTCCGATTATAGAAGGCCATGGTGTGGGGTGGGCCGGGCCGGGCCAGTCCAGATTCATTGTTGACCGAATTTGATCGGACTTGGACCGGGCTGGGCTCAGATTAAGGATAAAGTCGGGCCGGTCTGGCCCGGTATTACAAAATTCAAACCTAGTCCGGACCCAGACCCGAATAGGTTCGGATCGGACACGGGTTAGCCCATGGCCTGGCCAACTTTATATATATATATATATATATATATATATATATATATATATATATATATATATATATATATATATATATATATATACTAGCATATGTGCACGTGCCTTGCACGTATTTTAATATTTCTTAATTAGTTTATGAAGACTCTTTAGGAAGACCAAAGGGTAGTCTTCCTAATTACTAAGTTGTCCTTATTAAAATTAATGAACAATTTTTAATTAGTATAAGTATGTAAGAGTATTTTCGGAATTCAAAAGTTTCACCATCTAAGTTTTTCTATTAAAATTCAAAAGTTTCACCATCTAAGTTTTTCTATTATTTATTTATTTCTACTTCTAACAAAAATCTATTTGGAACGGTGGATAAGAATTGGTCACACACACTCCTATATTAATTTAAAATTTTATCAAAATATATAACGGGCTGGACTTGACTGCGGGTCTGAAAAGATTTAATCCAGTCCGAATCCAGTTGGAAGTACCTACCAGGTCGGGTCGGACTACGGGGTCCTAACCCTGGATCCAGTCCAAATCCGAATACAATGTGAGTCAGACCGGACTGACCTGTTGATCCGGTCCGGGCCAATGCAGACTGGTTTGACCGAGTTGGTTCCGGGTTGCCCGGCCCAACACACACCTTGAATAGAAAGATTGTTCATTCTTCATTGTTGCTGAAGAAACTAATGATAACGGGGCGACGACAATATCAAAATCAATAAATATATTTGGTATGATGGGACCACAAATCTTGGATTATTCTAACGGATAGTCAATCTGTTGGCGGACTTGTAACAGACGAGTCTGTCAGCATAGCATTATTCAATTGGCATTGTTTTATTGCAGATATTTCAACAAATGCGGTTTGTAGGGTGGGTACATGAAACTGCTAATTAGACTAGGGTGGGTAACATGAGCTCATAATTTAAGTTCTGATATTTTCAATTAAAAAATTTACATCCTTAATTTTTTTTTTTTTTATAGTCTACATACGAAAGTCATGGTGTGAGATGGACCAGATTAGGCCGACTCGGGCCCAGTGTTGACCAAGTCAGGGCCGGGTTGGACTTAGATCGGGAGAGAGCTGAGTCGGGCCGGGCTGTGTATTTTAATACAAACTCTAAACTCAACTCGAACCCAAACCCAGTTAGCTTCGGGCCGGACCTGGTTCGGCTTGAGGGATGCACAACTTTAAAAAAAAAAGAGTGCTGCTATTAGCACTCCTAAAATACCATTCGGCACTCCTCTTATTTTTTTTAATTTTCGAATTCCAAATCTACTCCTGCATTAAATATGATATTAATTTGTGTATGTATGGAGGGAGGAGTGTATGATGGCATTTTAGGAGTGTCAATAATGTTAATGCAGGGACAAATATGAAATTTGAATGTTAAAAAATTAAATAGGAGTGCCGAATAATATTTTAGGAGTGCTAATAACAGCACCCAAAAAAATAGATATAAAACTTTTATATTTATAATGAACTTTTTTAGATCCTAAATTTTTATTATTAATTTTTTTTTTTATAGTCTATATATGAAGGTCATGCTGTGAGATGGACCAGACTAGGCCGGCCCGGGCCAGTGTTGACCAAGTCTGGGTCGGATCGAGCTTAGATCGAAAGAGAGCTGAGTCGAGCCAGGGTGGATATTTTAATGCAAACTCTAAATTCAGCTCGAACCCAATTTTAAAAAAAACAAATATAAAAGTTTTATATTTATAGTATATTTATATCTTTCTAACCCAAGAAAAGTTTGGTCTAGTGGTAACTTGGAGAACTTCCTAAGCATATAGGCGGTCCTTGGTTCGTATAACCTTTATCTCCTTTACAAAATATTATTTATTACATGTAAATCAAATTTTACCGGGCTTATAGTCGAACCGGACTGGGCTGGGCGGGCATGAAAAAGCAAATCTAGCCCGCACCCTATATAAAATATGTGTCGCGTCCACGAGCCTAAAATTGAAATCCAGTCCAGACTTGATATACTATTGGGTCGTGTTGGGCTGGAGCGTTGACCAGGTCGGGTCCGAGCCAGGTTACGGGCCGCACGGTCCAAAAACTTTCTAATTAGACAAATTAAGACTTAAACGGTTAAACCTACGCTGGTATAAAATCTAGGATATAAATTCTAATTAGCGCTCTCTCTCTCTCTATGTATCTCTCTCTCTCTCTCTCTCTCTCTCTCTCTATATATATATATATATATATATATATATATATATATATATATATATATTGCTTAGATATTTAGTTTGGTAACTTTTTGTTATGGGACTTTAGGCCATTGTCCTTGGTGCAGGTCTCCCCCTTAACCATATGAGAGTCCCAGTTCGGATAAGACCTGTGAGAACGAGCCGTGTCCGCTTTTTTATTTTTTTATTTTTTTACCATGTCGACAGTTTGAGGTCTCGAAAATATTACTAAAATTTTTGAAACTTATTTTCTTGGATAAGTATGTGGACCATAATAGATGCGTCAGCATTTAGCATTCAACGCCCACCAGCCACTGGACCGTTACAACAAATATCAGCAAACCCAGTGGGCCATCAAAATAGACCGTTAGCGGGTCCCATCCGAAGACCAATAGGATCCGCTAACGTCAACCGACAAAATCCGTTATGAGAGACCCGTCAGCCCACGTGAACCACTCCCTGCTCCGAATAAAATCCGCGAAGCTCCTCCTCTCTCGTTTCGTACATTCATTTGAAAAAAAAGATGGATCTAATATTGGAGCGGATCCGGTCGGGAGGACCCGACAGCAGGGCGGAGGCGGCGGCGGAGATACGACGGCTGACGAGGACCTCGTCGGAGAACCGCCGGGCTCTATCCGGCGCAATCGAGCCGCTGGTGGCCATGCTCCGGGCCGACAGTGGCCCGGAGTGCAACGAAGCGGCGATTCTTGCGCTCTTGAACCTTGCTGTCAAGGACGAAAGGTGATTTCTTTATGCGTGAATTATGTGTAGTTAAATTTGTTAATTGACCTAAGTTTAGTTGTTAATTTGAGTTGTTAGATATACGGATGACGAACTATAGAATGATTGGAGAATTTGTTACAATATGGGGGATATAATTAGTATTTAAATAGTAATAATATGTTGCACGTAGACGAAAAAAAATAAATTAATTTTATTAGTTTTCGAGTTCGTACAACACAGAAGGATGGTATTAGATTATTTGTCTTCCAAGACGGAGATAGACATATTTTAGTGTGTATTTTTGAAGTCCCTGCATCTTGTCACTTGGACATGACATGACATCGGTAGGACTCCTATGTTTTAAGTGTCCGTGGTTACCATGTACAAAAATGTTTCTAGGACCGAGGGGAGTTCACGCGGTGACGTGACCTCTCTATTGGTTCCAGTCTTTCTTTTGTTAGTTCTGGGCCTACCGTGCTAATGAAATACTGTTACGTCAGTACGTGGTTCGGCATACGGTCCTCTCCTCTGTTCGGATGGATGCATCTCCTCCGGAGGTCGCTAGTTCGAGCAACGGAAGGTGTACTCGAGAATTAAATGTACGGGTGCGATACGGTTCGGTGCGGTGCGGTACTGTGCTGGTTCAGGTTGTAACGAAGAGTGAACCATACTGCTTAATTATTTAGAGAACTGATTATGAAAAAAAAAACCACAACCCTTCCAAAATCCATCTCCTCTCACACTCCCAACCGGTCGGTTGAGCTGCTTTTCTACCTGCTTGATCTATTGGTTCTTTTTTATTTACTATTTGTTTATTTATTTTATTTTATTTTATATTGTGATACTTAATAGGCAGCAACTGGTTTTCCACTACTACATCATCTAATATTCTTGACTGATCTAACCTGTTGGGAGTCTAGAGGATGATTACTGTATGAAATTTGTTAATTTTCAACAGTTTGACCATCCGCCAAAGAAATATCTTTGTAAATCAAGACTTCAAATTGTTCGATCTACTTGTGCTTTTTTCTTTCCTTTTCAACTTGGATGTTATTCATAGATCATGTATATCACCTCGGAAACAGAAACAGACCAAGGGTTTGTACTGCTCTTATATCTTTTTCTTGAATAATTCTTTCTAACCAACTATAATCATCTACTTAGAGGATCTCCATCCCTATTATCCTATTGTCTTGTTATGTGTTATGATTCCTATATGACATTAGGTAAAAGACAATATCTTTTCTTTTTGACAAGACTATATTCACAAAAAAAGGAAAATCCTCTCCGACTCGAGAGTACTTTTCTTTTCAATTTCCAAGACAGACTATTAAGATGCTTACATTATTGTGCAAAAATATTTTTTTTATTCATAATTGATGATTTGGAGGTCAAGGCATTGTCTAGAACTAGACAACCAATTTTCCCAGATTTTTTCTAACTGTTACAATTAGGCCTCGTTTGGTTCGCGGAATCTCCCGGTTGGGAAAGGAAAGTGATTAATTTCCTATGTTTGGGTGCCCAAGGAATTGAGGAGGAAAGGAAAGTGATTCCCAATGGAAGGGAAATTAGGGGAAAAAGTGATTCCATCCATCCAAGGAAGGAATCACTTTCCCACATTGAAGTATTCACTTTCTTTTCCAAATTCCTTGGTATTGCCAAAGATCGGAAAGAAAAATCAATAGGAATTAAAGTTTCCCAAAGAAAAAAAATGACAAGGAATTGATTTCCTTTCCCTTCCATTCCGCGAACCAAACGAGACCTTGGAACCAGAAATCTGAGCTGGGGTGAGCTGGAGTGGATTACGGTAGACTAGGTATAAACTGGCTCACAAAAAGTATCAAAAAAAATTATACATGAAAAGGTTGGAGCCTACCCCAACCTCTGCCTTGAGTCCACCTTTGTTCACCATATAAGCTTCACAATTTATTTGACAATTACATTGGAGAAATTTTTTGAATAAAAGTTTGCGAATTCCTTTGTGGCAATAACTTTTTTCGAAATACTCAATAGAGTTGGAGTCTTGGAGATGCTCTTATACTTGGTTTTGCTTGGGAACTACTATGTAAATAGTTATGCTTCAACTTCTTCATCCCACTAATCAAAGAATCGATGGAAAAATTGCTATGGTGGAGAGTTTTACTAGAGAACAATGTTCAAATTATCCAAAGAATAATTGTTTTTGTCCTTGGGAACTAATATGTAAATAGTTAGCGCCAGGGACTCTCACGAATTACCAAAAATGATACTTTCAGTTTGTTGATTCCGGGAAGTAGTTCGACCAAAGTAATCGAATTTTGCTTTAAATTTTCTAATCAAAGATTGTTTGCAAACTTGCAGGAATTTTCGTCCTCTTCAACAACAATATATAGACTAATAATACAAAGTTTGAACTTTAATTGTTGTTACTAACTTGCGTTTTCTTGACTTGTATTCATTCAGGAACAAGATGAAGATCGTCGAAACTGGAGGACTTGAAAGCCTCCTCCCATTCCTCGAGTCCTTCAACCCAACCCTCCAGGAATACGCCACCGCTGCTCTCCTCACCCTCTCCGCATCCCCCGCCGTCAAGCCGATCCTATCCGCCTCCGGCGCCGTCCCCCTCCTCGTCAAACCGCTCTCCGACGGAACGCCCCAAGCCAAGGCCGACGCGGTCGCCGCTCTCTACAACCTCTCCGCCCATCCTCCGAACCTCGCGGCCATCGCCTCGTCCCGCGCCGTGCCCCCCCTCCTCGCCCACCTCAGAGCCTGCAGGAAGTCCTCCAGAACCGCGGAGAAGTGCCTCGCCCTCCTGGAGTCCCTGGCCGGCTCCGAAGACGGCAGGGACTCTCTGGTCTCCGCGGACGGCGGGGTGCTCGCGATCGTCGAGGCGGTCGAAGAGGGCTCGCCCTCCGTCAGGGAGCGCGCCGTCGGAGCCCTCCTGGCGATGTGCGAGGCCGACCGGGACAAGTACAGGGGCCGCATCCTCGAGGAGGGCGCGATCCCCGGCCTGCTCGAGCTCACGGTCCGCGGGACCACCGCCGGGGCCCGGCGCAAGGCCCGCGAGCTCCTGGCGCTGTTGAGGGACGCTCCCCGCCGGCCGCGGGAGGAAGCGCTGGCCGAGGCCGACGCCCTCGAGAGCGTGATCGGCAACATCGTGTCGAAGATCGACGGGGACGACAGGATGGGGAAGGCGAAGAAGATGCTGGCGGAGATGGTGCAGCTGAGCATGGAACAGAGCTTGAGGCATCTGCAGCAGAGGGCCCATTGGTGATCGATCGATTGCCAGCTAGCTCGATGAGGAGAATAGGATTCTTCGAGCAATGCCAGTCCGGGCCGTGATGGCGCCAGGGTGACTGGTAAGTAGTGTCGGTCCATAGTTTGAAATATATACGTAGGTTTGATGTATCTATACATCGTCAAACTTGAGATTCTCTACTAGTGATATGTAAATAAAGCATGTAAAACTTCTTTTTAATTGTTATATTTGTAGTCGGACGAAAATTGTCTGCCACGTTTGTGTGGTGGCATTTCATAAGCTTATATTAGTCAAGTGACGGAAACAATTTAGAGAAAATTTGAGTTGCATTTCACTTTATTTATCCAAATTTAATGTATATTTTTGTGTTTCACCATAATATCAGTCACTCATCTCCTCCTACTTTTGATAGAAACCATCTTTCAGTGACGGTCAGCTCCTTTGACCAACAATTTTGAACAAAAATACTCTCATATATTGTCTTCTTTCCTACACGTGCGTCCCGTCGTTGCTGCACCCCGCACCTCGCCGTTGCTGCCCTCACCTCGCTGCGCACGCCGTCGCAACACTGCCCCTCCCCCCACCTGCCAGTGCTGCCCCCCTCAACACCTTGCCCCGCGCGTCGCCGCAACGCTAACCCAACCCCCCCCCCCACCCCCCCCAAAACCTCGCTTCACGTCGCCCTGGCTCGCCGCCGGTGCCGTCGCTGGCTTGCCCCCCCTATCTGTGGGGTTGGTGGTGGTGAAGGTGGTGGCGTCGTGGGTAAGCAGGGGAGGGGGTGGTGTTGCGGGGGGCTGGACGCTGGGAGGGTTGGTGGTAGTGGTTATGGTGAAGGTGGTGGTGGTGATGGTGAAGGTGGTGATGGCAGCGGACTGTGCGAGACTCGAGAGGGGGGGCCGAGCACGTCGGACGAGGTAGGTGGCTGTCCATTTGGAAAAAAGATGAGAATAATTTGGTCTCAAAAAATTGGATCAACCTAGTTGACCGTCAATGTTGGACGGAATTCGTGAAATATGGGAGGTTACTTATATTATGGCAAAGCAGTATAGTGTACCTTGAATTTTGATAAATAAAGTGGGATGCAACTTAAATTTTCTCAACAATTTATCGTTGTGCTTTTGCTTGTATGATCTAAAAGCAACATGAGAGTTTATTTAGCATATCAAAAATGCTTGTAGCTCATATGAAAAGTTTTCCGAACAACAACAGTTTGGCATGATTCTAAGTCCTCCAATCGTAAAAATGTATAATGTGTGTGTATTGTAATAAAAAAAAAGTAATTTTTTTCCATTATATTGAAAAATAATCTAATTAATTAAGCTGGAAGAGTTAATTTTTGTCATGTGCTATATTTACAGCTGAAGATTGGGATTTGGTTTTGCAGAAATTAAGCGAGTGAACATAAAAAAAGAAACTTTTGATATTGTGAAAAGTAAGAGAAAATTGAGAAAGTGCTGCAACTTGCAAGTCACAAATTTTGAAATGGGAGTTTTTACAAAAATGCCATTTCCGAAAGAAGCAGCGTACTGCTGCAGGCAATCCCGGTAAGCTCACCGCCGTGGTTGTCTTAATTTGTCAGGTAGTGGCCGGGACCGTAACGTACAATGATGAGTAGCAGTGTAGTAGTGGTCTGCTGCGGGCGGCAGAGCACAGAGGAGTGGTGGCACGTTCGTACGTACGTTTCCTGATCGGCGATCGCTGCTATAAATAGCAAATGATTCCATTCCCTCCCAAACCCTAATTTTCATGACGTTCTCGAGGAGCTTCGGATCGAGTCATGGGCAGTTTGGAGTGAAGATGATGAAGACCTACAGCAGGAGGAGGTTGAAGGAGGAGACGATGGCGGTGGTGGGAGGTGGTGACCGCAAGCATCAAGAGGAGGAGGAGGGAGGTGAGCCTATCGCTGCGGTGGGGTTGATGGAGATGAGGAAGGAGTGCGCGGAGTGCCGGACGACCACAACTCCTCTCTGGCGCTGTGGACCGGCCGGACCCAATGTGAGATTCTTCACTACTCTCTCTTTACTATTATTATTTCTTTTCAAAATCGAGCTAAATATTTCAGAAATCCAATATTTTTTTTTTGTGTGTGTTTTAATTGATTTTGAATCTTATTTTTGGTATCATTACCACAATTTATTATCACTAATTTTCCATGAGAATTAAGAATTTAATCTCTTTCTTCTTATCATTAATTAGCGCCTCCGAAATTTTCACATTATTGTTTGGTATAATACATCACAAAGTAGCAGTAAATTGTTTTTACATTTTAATTCTTTTTTGGGGGAATTACTTGCATTTGATTTGATCTAATTTTCTTTTCATACCAAAGTTTTAATCCAGAAATTAAGATATATAATGGTGATGATTGGTTGGTTGACTCTATTGTTGCATGGGCACGACACGACACGGTATGATGACACGGGCGCAATGTTTATTTTGACGTGTCTTAATGTATTTTGGAGTGTCCAGGTTGTGTCCAACAATGATACGGTCCATGCTTTTTTGTGGTTTGTATTATTCGATTTTAACGGGTTATTTATTTTTATTTTATATAAGCTCGGTAAATGTCTGGCTGGATTGATGATATTTGTTTATGTTCAAGATTTATTAGTTAATTCGAGAAATTAAGAAATGGAATATCGATTGGTTGAATTATATTGCACGGATACGAACATGGCGTCTTTTTTGGTATCCTACTGTATTGTGGAGTGTCTAGCACGTGTCGAACATGACGACGACAATGTGGTTATTTTTGTATTGAACAATTGATATATTTTAGGAATATTTACGTGCATTGGTATGATCTACTTTTCTTTCATACCAGAGTTTTAATCTAGAGATTAAGAAATATAATCGTGATGATTGGTTGGTTGACCCTATTGTTGCATGGGCACGACAAGACATGGTATGACACGGACGCAACATTTACTTTGATGTGTCTTAATGTATTTTGGAGTGTCCAAGTTGTATCCAACAATGCCATGCTCTATGTTTTTTTGTGGTTTGTATTATTTCGATTTTAACGGGTTAATTTTTTTCTTTTTATTTAAGCTCGGTAAATGTCTAGCTGGATTGATGATGTTTGTTTATGTTTAAGGTTTATTAGTTAATTCGAGAAATTAAGAAATGCAATGTTGATTGGTTGAGTTATATTGCACGGATCCGAACATGGCAGTCTTTTTTTGGTATCTTACTGTATTGTGGAGTGTCTAACACGTGTCGGACACGACGACGACGATGACGATGACAATGTGGTTATTTTGGTATTGAACAATTGATATGTTTGTGAGCAGTCATTGTGCAATGCCTGTGGGATCAAACACAGTAAAAAGAAGAGGAGGTCACACCCAAAAGAGGAGAATATTGGCATCAACATGATCTTGAGCTCAAGTGGGTGCAGCAAGAATGAGAGGTGGGAGGAGCTGAAGAGGAGGCAGAAGGAGAAGCAGCAGAAGCTGCTGCTGCTCCTTTCCCAGCAGCAGAAAAAGAGGGGTACTAATAGAGACAGCAGAAGCAGCAGGGGGAGTGGGAAGGAAGAAGAAGCAGAGGCTGCTGCTCTGCTTTTGCTTTCTCTCTCCTCTGCTCCTCAAAACAGTAGGGATTAACTTAACTAGAGTTACTTTTCTCTCAACCTAACCAGAAAGAAAGCTAAATATAGTTTTTTTTTAAAGAGGTGGTTATGTACAAAAAAAGGGAAAGGTTAAAGTCATTCTGAAAAGTTTGTTGGTTTTGGAACTTTGGAAATGAATATAATGTTGAGAAATGTTTAAATGCCATTGCTGAATGTTGAGTGATACTTTATATAGATAGGAATCGCAATTGCCCAGACTTTTACAAAAAAAAATTCGGATTTTTAAGATGGTTTATCAAACTATTCTTAATTTTCTTATAAATTAAGGATAATTTTGGTAATCTATTTTAAAAAAATCTGTGCATTATAAAAGCTTCCTGTAAATTATAATTCTCATGTAGATTTGCATTGTTGACCAATTTTAAATTGTGTTGGTGTTGCTTTTTTCTTGAGTGGTTATTTTGGGCCATAACTATCTTTTGTTTGCTTACTAATGGGCCGGGTTATGAATGGCTTGAAATTTTATTTTAGAGGTCTACGAATGCACTTAGGATTAGGAAAAGTTGTAATTTGTTATTGTTGGTTTCAAAAAAAAAAAATTTGTTATTGTTTAAAAACAATTTTATTAAAATTTAGACATATACATAGGAACATCAATGGAGTTGCCGATAGAGTTATAAAGTTGGAGACACAAGAAATTAATGCTTCTCTATGCAAGGCACTCAAATATTATAAAGTAGGCATAGAATTTAGTAGTTCATCCGACTGATCATTTTCCAAAACTTGTCCACTATAATAAAAGATTAATTAGGTTTAACAACATATTTATAAACCCAAACTTGGGATCCACATACTGCTAGATATATTCTTTCGTGATTTATATATTATATTAAAGAGAAACAATAAGATACTTGCTAAAGAAACTGTTAGGACTACATGTAGGTCTAATCGTACATAAATTAAAGTTTTAAGAATTTTATGTAAGTGTTATAGAATTAGAGGACATGATCCTTAAACATAGTTGAGTATGCCTAAACTTACATAAATTAAAGTTTTAAGAATTTGATGCTGGCCTAGTAGAAAATGATCCAAGTATCCCACACCAACAATTATCAAGAATTACCAATAAAATGTTGGAAGAAAAGAAATAATAGATTTGGAAAGTCTCTTTTTGTGACTTTTAATAGCTTCCTTCATCTTGGTGCTTTGACAAATAGGTAATATGTGCTTTATGGTTTTGATGATCAGTTTGGTCTTCATATTTGTTTTCATCTTTTGCTTAGTGCTTTCTTTCGTGTCTTCCTTTAATTTTTCCTTTTGGATCGATGCTGAAGCTGAGCACAAAACCTCTTTTACTTTTGTTATTCAAACCTTAGTTTCCTTCCTATTTCAGTACAGAACAGTCACTTCCTTTGAACCATTGGTTGATACTTTAAACCATATCCCATTTAGAGTTTAGGGTTTTATTTGAGCTTTGTTCCACTGGAGTGTATCAGCCTAAATCAAGGTTGATTGTATCAGCTGAACGAGGGTTGATGGTATGCCTGATTCAGCACTGAATTATATCAGTGTCTCAGCTGAGACTGGCTTGTACCAGTCTAGCTTTGACTGATATATATCAGTCCTGAGCAGGACAATGGCATTGGGAATATTGTTAGGGATTAATCTGGGATTGAGGAATGATTATAGGAAAATTTCTGAATCAATGCAGGAGTTAATTTCAGAAATTCCAGTTATCAGTAGAGTACAGTGGCCCTTGGGTCATTTCAATTCTTTACTGATATGCATCAACATTTTAGCTGAACTGAACGTATCATTCATACTTGAGACTGATTGTTCAAATCCTATTATAGACTGAATGTGTTCTCATATCCTATTATAGACTGAATGTGTTCTCATGTTCTACTTAGGACTGAACATTTAAGAATTGAACAGTCGAGTTTGGGTTGTTTAACTGTATTATAAATTCCTGGGCATGTCTAAACTGAGATTGAGTGTCCACTAGTGGCTATGCAGGAAGGATATCTGGTTTTATGGTTAGAATAGGTGAAAGGCTGAGAGGAGGATATCATGAGTTAACAGTTAAATGTTTAGGTTGCCAATTCAGTGACCTGGAATGTCCAGGATTTGATTGGTTGTTAGAGCATGGCATGGCTAGAAGAGGACATGTTCTGTTAAGCAAGTAAAAACTTAACTGGGTTCTATTTTTCCTGACTACACATTAGGAAAGATAATAAGGAGTGGGATATCAAGGGCTATTAGATAACAGTAACAGGACATTGTGGTACTACAAAATTAAGTTAGAAAGTAGTTATAGGACAGTGAGTTGCAATATATGTTACCAAGCTACCTTTGATTTATGTAAGGGGCTGTCCTAGGTACAACCAGGAAAGTCAGTCTAGGAGGGGAAATCTGTCACTTGTACTCTTTACATGAGCACTCTTATTTCTGTAAAGATGCAAGTAGCTGTTGTGAGTGGCACTAGCAGGAAGTATTTTACTCAATCACAAAAATATATAGCCAAGTTTTCTGTTCAAAATAAACATTAGAATTATTGTTTTCTATGGGAGAAAAAAAAAATTAGCTTGTCCTAAACACAGAAAATGGCTAGTTTCAGCATAAAGAATTTTTTTATTTATTGTTTTCTATGGGAGGAAAAAAAAAAATCAGCTTGTCCTAAACACAGAAAATGGCTAGTTTCAGCATAAAGAAAAAAAAAATTATTCGTCCAACCTATCAGTTCTCTATCAGTCTTGCTGGTTGTTCTTGTTATTCTTTTGGGCTAATTAGCATTTAGATCCTGAAATTTTTATCAGTTTAGAGTTTAAGAGTTAAGTCTTGAAAAAATTGGACCCTCTGCTTTTATTTTTTGTTTCCTTTTCTGTCGTACACTGTACATTAGTACAAGGACAACAACTATATAGGAGAGTATAGTGGAAAAAAAAAAACTAAAAATAACAATTCATGGTCAAAAGAATTAAACTCTAAATTGATATAAAATCTATGGTCTAAATGCTAATTAGCCCTTATTCTTTTATCGTGTTATCAGAGTAATATTGTTACAAAATCTGAATTTGTTGAACTGGAACAGTTAGGATTATGAACATCTCCAAATTTCGTGAGAACAATCAGCTGCTTGCAAAAAGAAGAATTTTCTTAATTTTTTTGAAACGAGGGTTACTAAGGAACAGCATCAGAAAATGAAGAAAAATAAAAGATTAGCTATGAACAAAGTGATGCATACATAGCACATCAACACACGAAATACCTAAACTAAACATTCAAGATACTATATATAAGAACACTTTACAAAACCATAGCAACACCTAACACCAAGAAGAAGATTACAACAGTAGTAGAAGGCAAGGTACTTATCCGGCCGGCAGACGTCGTCCCCGGCAGCGTCCGGTAGTAGTACGGCCACCACGGGACGATAGGGTTAGGCGGCGGGGGCGCCGGCAGGAGGTACGCCGCAGGCGGGGTGGTGGGGTAGTTCGGTAGGTACCCCGAAGGCGGGGGGTAGTAGTTGTATCCCCCGTCGGGCGGGGGAGGGGGGTAGCCGAAGCTGGACTGCGGGGGCGGATAGCCCGCCCCCGAGCCGGGCGGCGTCGTGCACGGCCACGGGCACGTGTCGTCCGCGACCGCGGACGACACGAGTACGACGGCGGTGGCGAGGAGGAGAATCGGATTGATCATGTTGGAGATCGAGAGGGAGTTCGATCGAACACAATGCAATGGTGAAGGCAATGGCATTAGTAGAACATGGACGTCGAGAGTTTTGTACAAAAACAAAAAGTCTCAAACGTGACGTTACGTTAAATGTACTTAAGTGCAATGTGGTGTTGTGCATTAGCATAATTCGTGTGAATTGTTTGACCATAAAATTATGGTGACAGAGCGGTTGGGACAGCGAAATTATAATAGCGACAATAATAAATGTAGAAAGAGACGGACACGAAATAAAAGAGAAAAAATGAGCCATCGATATGTATAGACCGAAGAGGTTTTATTAGATTTTTTTTTTTTTTTTTTTTTTTGAATTTTGTTGGAACTTCCTGGAAGCGTTGTTGTTGGCTTGGTGGCAGCTGTCTCTACTTTCTATCTGGTGATGATATCAGTACATGTCGGCTTACAGCATCTCCAACCCTATTGTGACTTTGGAAAAAAAGTTAATGCCACATAGGAATGACAAAATTTTATTCAAAAGTTCTTCTCCAATACAATTGTCAAGTCAATTGTGAAGTTTATGTGGCAAAAATTAAAGAAGACATTGTGAAGTTGATTGTCTTGTTCTAGACAATGCACTTGACAATGTCTTCTCTTCCATGTCATCAATTATGAATAAAAAATATTAGAAAAAAGAAAGAAGATGAGTAGTTGTTTTAAAAGTTGCCTTGGAAGTTGGAAAAAATAATTTTTATTGTCTCCTCAATACTTTTGCATTGGAGAGAGTTTTTCTTTCTCATTGTCTTTTGAGATATAATTTTGCCACATAAACAAGACATTGTCTTGTGGCTCATGCCACATAGGAGCCACCTAAGACTCACAACACTTAACAAGACAATAGGGTTGGAGATGCTCTTAAACCATCTCCAATGGTGATTTCTAAAATTGAGTTCTTATCCTACTTGGCATTGTACTTTAAGGAGATTTCTATCCTAGTTGGAAGAGTTTCTACATAGAAATTGTAGACATACAAAAATGCTCTCCAATGGTTCTCCATTTCTATCCTATGTGTCACATAGTAAAATGATCAATTTAATGGTGTGAGACCCAATAAGACCATCTCCAATGGTGATTTCTAAAATTGAGTTCTTATCCTACTTGGCATTGTACTTTAAGAAGATTTCTATCATAGTTGGAAGAGTTTCTACATAGAAATTGTAGACATACAAAAATGATCTCCAATGGTTCTCCATTTCTATCCTATGTGTCACATAGTAAAATGACTAATTTAATGGTGTGGGGCCCAATAATAATTGTCATGAGAGATAGGAGAATTTCTATTAGAGTTTCTACATGTAGAAATCCTCCTAGAAAGTTTCTATCCTACATCATTGCCACCTAGGATAGAAATGGTGATAGAAATCACCATTGGGAGAAGTTTTTTCTAAAATGGATTTCTTCCATAAAAATAGGGAAGATAGAAACCCCCATTGGAGATGGTCTAATAATTGTCATGAGAGATAGGAGAATTTCTATGAGAGTTTCTACATGTAGAAACCCTCTTAAATTTTTTTTATCCTACATCATTGCCACCTAGGATAGAAATGGTGATAAAAATCACCATTGGGTGAAGTTTTTTCTAAAATGGATTCTTCCAAAGAAATAGGGAAGATAAAACCCCATTGGAGATGATCTTAGACTTTTAGTTGGAGGGATAACTATTAATTAAATAATAATAATATTAGACCTGGTTTGGTTCGTGGAATCAAAAAATAATGTTTGGGTGACAAAATAATTGAGCCGAAAAGAAAAATAATTCTCAAAAGTATGGAGAAAAATAATTTCATCCACTCAAACAAGCAATTATTTTTACCATCTTGAAATATTTATTTTTCTTTTCAATATCGAAAAGAAAAATCAATAAGCATTACAACTTCTAAAGGAAAAAAAAATGTCAAAGAATAGATTTCTTTTTCATTCTTTTTTGCGAACGAACCGAGGCCTTAGAAGAAGAAAACAAATCATGTGGTGGTGATCTTTATTTTCGGATCCGGATTTGTTGTTCCTAAATCTTGTCACCAAATCCGTCTCCTTCTATTAGCTTGTGGGTGCCATTGAGTTTGGTTTGGTGGTACCCACAAGTTAATAGAATGGAAACAGATTTGGGAACAGCATATCCGGATCCTTGTTAACAATTCGGCAAACAGAAAAAATTCGGAACGACAAAAGTACGAGTATAAATCGGCACAATAGAAGAAAAATACGGTTAAAAATTCGGTCAAAAATTCGTCTAACGAAAAACATTCGGATCAGATTTAATTCGTGTTTAGTACGTTTCATATGAACCAATTCCGCACTAAAAATTCGGCATATATATATATGGCCTACCCACCTCTACTCCTTCATAAACAAGGGTTCAGTGTGAGAATAAGAAGAGGTTGGATGATGGAAAACCGAAAGATTTTTCTTTGATTGTTGCAAGCAACATGTGCAAAGACTCTTGGGTTTCTTTTTTTTGTTACTGTGAGACCTTTTTTTCTTTTCTTTTGATAATTTTTAAGAATTGTATCAGTCTTAATATCTAATAGCAGCAAGAGTCAAGAAAGTTCAGACTGTTGGATTTTTTGGTCACATTTTTTTTTGGCCAATTTTTTTAAAAATTCGTACGGTACGCGTTTAAAACGTCACATGCTTAAAATTCGCGTACAAATCCAAAATTTTTAAAAGTACGTAAATATTATACGTTTATGTAAGATACGGAAAAATTCGCGTATAATACGCATTTTATTCGGGTGATTGCTAACAAGGATCCGGACTCCTTATTTTCAGGTGCCTATTCTAAGTTTTCCAACAAAGACTTGAGTTGAAATTTTAATATAAAATATGTGTTCCTTGGAGTTAGTTTGAGAATATTTGTTAAGTAATATTTTTTTTCGGCGGTGTCCTGTGTAACGTTTGAGATTTTTTGTCAATCATGTTACATGATCAACCCTAGGATTTGTCAGTACTAGCAAGAGTTTCAGTCATACATGATCAACCCTAGGATTTGTCAATCATGTTACAGTCCGTAGGCAGACAGTAAGTAAAAATGTATACGAGCTAACACTTACTCGGCGGCTAAATGCCTCAAAAAAATAATTTTATAATAGAGTGGGAGAGCCAAAATAAACCCACTCGTTGTCAGGGTTCCGTCTAGTGGTCACCATCTGGCTGAAAAACCGGTAGATCTTCTGGAGCTGCTCCGAAATTTGGCCATACAAAACCAGCTGGGTCAGACCCCAGAAAGAGCAAGTGCCATAAAGGAGGCTTCACTTAAGAACTAAAACCAGCAATTAGCACAAGAATATAATTACATAATAAAAGACAGTAATTAAGAAAAAGCATGACAGGTGATATACGATGAGATAACCATGGGACTATTCAGATAACCAGGTTACAACCCGTAAACCAAACAAGGACCGGGGTTGTAACCCTTCGTCTGAACGGAACTTGGTTTCTTCCACCATTTATCGGCAAGATAATATAAGAAATCAGGACATGTAACAATCTTGTACAGGATCAAGGCAAGACTAGACTGATTATGTCTCATCCAACAATCACGGCCAAGCAATAAGTACGGCTTGATACTTTAACTAACTAGGGTTATCACAGACCTAGTTACTAGCAAGATGCAGTGAGATTGTTCCACAGCCATAAGCCCTGCAGACCATCCAGGTTATCCAGGTCGAATATTAGTACAATAAGGGTGCAACACATGACAGTGTGCTGGAAATGTACCCTACTCGACGGCAGGCTACAGATCCTAAGTGGGGCGCCCAGATAACGAGATTGCCTGTAGCTGGAAAATCTCTTCATGACTACTGGATTATTCTTAGTTATTAGCCTTAGTCAATTCAGTAGGTACTCCTGACCGTGGTACTCAGGGGTCCCTGTCCTAGACATGATGCAAGACAAGACGGGTTCATTTGTACAAGTACAATCGTCCACGGTGTCCAGGTCATTCATTTTATCAAGTCATGTCAGGTCATGTTAGCCGTCGCAATATCATGTCGAGATATATCATGTCAGGTTTATCATGTCAAGTTTACTTGTCAGGAGTGCGCCACGTCGGGCCACTATCATGTCATGTCATTTGTCAAAAGTGTACCACAACGGGTCACCATCGTGTCAGGAAATAATTAATATGGCACAAGCATACATTTAGTAATTAAATATTAGCAGGGGCAAGAACGTGGATTCATGCAGCTCATGAAAAATTAGGCCATATGCGGCCAACAAATAATAGGCCATATGCGGCCAGCAAGTAACAGGCCATATGCGGCTCAAAACTGGTTGCATGCAAATGCATACAATTATTTAATACAAATGCCTAAGGCCATGCGGCCATCAAATATATTTCCATGCGGCCAATATATATATATCCATGCGGCCGACATTAAATTTCCATGCGGCCAATATATATATACCTATGCGGCCAATATATATATATATATACCCATGCGGCCAGCCAATATACTTGGCCATGCGGCCAATTAATTAGCTAATGCATGCAACTGCTCATGCAAAATAATTGAACGGCCATGCGGCCGGCCATGAATTCTCTTATACGACTCAACTGAATGGAGGGGGGGTGGGGGAAAAGCATATACGGCCGAAAGTGAACAGTAGCCATGCGGCTCATTTATATTAATTAGCATGCAAGATACTGCATGCAACTTAATGCATTAAAATATGGCATACAACTAATATAATGCCTGTTGTTCGTATTACGTATTTTAGAATACGTGTACGTATTTTATCTTGTATTGCATGTCTCCTTGCTTAGTTTATTGGGTATTTTTATTTGCTTAGCCATGATTCATCTTGGTTCGATTTGGCTTGAATTGGTTCGGCTTGGTTCGGTTGTGAGCCAACCCCCCTACCTACCACCACCACTACCCTTTATTAACCCATTCCCCTTTCTCTCTCTTCATTAATCTTCTTCTTCTCCATCATAACTTCTTCAACCACCAGAAGAAAGAGAGAGAGAGCTAGGCAAGTACAAACTTGTTTTATGATGGATCTCAAGTTTTATTGTTCCATTCTCTTCCTTACTTGATTCTAAGCCTCTTTAGAACTTGACATTTTTGGATTTGATGGATGGGTTCTTGTAGATCTAAGTTTGTAATTTTTTTGGTTTTCTTAGTTTTGATCTCTAAAACTTGGTTATTTTCGAAAACTAATGGTTCTATGTTGTAGAGAATTCAATTTCATACGATTTTGGCTTTTGTTTCGCTTCATTTCGACTTCGGATGAAGAAGTTATGGCCAAAAATATTTTTGGTCATTTCTATGTTCTTCTATCAGCATGTCGCAGTTGACCGCATATGATGTCGCGAAATGAGCCGCATAAGGCACATGTCGCAGTTGACCGTATATCATGTCGCAGTTGGCCGCATATGATGTCGCAGTTGAGCCGCATGAGCCGCATGTCGCAGTTGGCCGCATATGATGTCGCAGTTGAGCCGCATGAGCGCATGCCGTAGTTGGCCGCATATGATGTCGCAGTTGAGCCGCATGAGCGCATGTCGCAGTTGGCCGCATATGCTGTCGCAGTTGAGCCGTATGAGCCGCATGAGCGCATGTCACAGTTGGCGCATATCATGTCGCAGTTGAGCCGCATGAGCGCATGTCGCAGTTGGACAGGACGGTCGATGGATATTCGGTCGAGTTCTCCAGGCTTAGTCGGTTTGCTCCCACCTTGGTGGCGATCGAGTTCGATAGAGCCCAGCGGTTCCAGCAGGGGCTCCACCTAGAGATTTTATTGACGGTGGAGCAGTTTGAGCATCAGACTTTTGATGCAGTATTGAGAGCAGCCCGGAGGCATGGGTATACCTCCCAGAGGATCGTGGATAGGACCGGAGGTCGGAAGCGATCTCACGGCCAGATGAATCAGTCATCAGCACCAGTCCCGACAGTCAGGGCTTTGACCATTGGAGCTCCGAGGCGGACGACCTCAGTGACGTCGGTTCTGTTTTCCATAAATAAATTCACTTTATTTATTTTGTATCTGAGAAAATTACAACTGTAGGAATCTAATCTAGAAGACGATTACTTTATCCCTTGGACGATGCGATGAAGAAAACTCGAACTTCGAAGAACTTGGACAGCAACTGGGCAATCTCTCTGTTCTCTCTGAAATTGACTGTAGTCCTGATGAAGATGAAGAAACTCTCTTTTATAGAGTTCTGGATAACTGTTCTGAAGCATACGCTCAGTCAGTTACTTGACGTATGCATAACTGCAGGGACGCGTGGCGAATTCTGGTGAAGACACGTTGGAGTGCAGTTGAGAGTAGTGGAATATATCTAGGAGAGATTGGTGGCATAGATGCTACGTTGCATAACTTCTGAATAACTGAGTAACTGAATACAGGACACGTGAGAACGTGTGTTGACTGTACATTAAAAGTCGTCCTGGATGCCTTTGCTGTGATACGCTGTCTTTGAAGAAGAGTCATACGCTAGCTTTTGAAGGCACATGTCTTGCATACGCTAACTTGGATCATATAAATAAAGCTGATACGCTTACTTGATTGGGAAGGAGTCGTATGGGGTCCATACGCTCACTTGGCTGGGAAGGAGTCGTATGGAGTCCATACGCTCACTTGGATGGCAAGGAGTCGTATAGGGTCCATACGCTCACTAAGCAAGGAGTCGTATGGGGTCCATACGCTCACTAAGCAAGGAGTCGTATAGGGTCCATACGCTCACTAAGCAAGGAGTCGTATGGGGTCCATACGCTCACTTAGATGGCAAGGAGTCGTATGAGGTCCATACGCTCATTTGGATGGGAAGAAGCCGTGTGGATTGAGGGAGTAGACACGTGGCTATTCTCAATCTTCTCAAACACGCCATATCTTCAAATACTGACAAATATTTCTTGAGCGTCGTGCTGCAGATATGATGGCTGACAGACTGTCAGAAATGACAGTAATAATGGCTCTTTATTTATGATGGCTGCTGAGCTGTCCTCGTAAGAGACAAAATCTTTTCTCGAAAACCTATACGACGGCTAATCTTCATGGGACAGCTGTCTTTGCACGAAAGACAAAGTGTCAGATTCATCCTTCATTAAATACATGTTGTGCTGTCATCTCAAGAAATATTAAAATATTCACTGAGTGTACGGCCTTTAGATGAGCGTATGGCCTTGGCTGAGCGTATGGTTTTGACTGAGCGTATGGCCTTTAGCGTATGGCTTTTACTGAGCGTATGGCCTTGAGCGTATGACTTGGGCTGAGTCTTATGTCAGCGTGTCATAATTTTCACACCCTACAAGACCCCCTTCAAAGTTTTCGAACTTTATGAATTTCAAAAGTTCGAAATTACTTTGAACTTAAAGTGGGAATAAGTCCTGACACGCTGGCATGAGTTTGTTATCTTCCTCAATATCAGTGCAAATCTTTAGGGATTCTGTTTAAAGAATATCTGCCGTTTGAACTTCTTCTTTTCTTCTATAAATAGGTCTTCCAAGACCTGATTTATTTCTTTACTTTTGCATCCATCTTCGAGAGAGAAAAAGAAACTCAAGACTCAACTTCTTCTTCTTCTTCAACTCAAGCTTTATCAATGGCGCCCAAGATTGATGCTGCTGCGAAGGAAAAGGGGAAGGCTCCGGCGGAGTCATCTCAGCCCGCCGCCGCCGCTGCTAAAAAAACTACCAATGAGCGCGTTCGACGAAGTGAACGCCCATTGAAGCCTCTCTATGGTGAGGATGATGATGATGAACTGTAACTATCCTCTATTTAGGGCTCTGGTTAGAACCAAATCATAAAACGTATCCCCTTTTTAGGGTCAAATACGTCAAAAAAAATACGCTTCCCTCTTTAGGGTTTAGCCGTATCCCATATTTTTTGTTTATACGAAAAATATGTTTGGAGCGTATTCTGTATGATACGCGTATTTTCGATATAAATGTCAAAATACGCTGTCTTGAAAGAATATGCTATGGCGAGTTGTCTCACTGAGATACGCTAACTCCTGTGTTAGCGTATGTTTTTGATGATCATCTTGTCAACCATACACTGATACGCTCAAACTGAACATAAACTGAACTTTTTTAAAATCATTCACTTAAGATAAACTGAGCGTAAAAAGTGATCTCTGAATCTGTCATACACTTAGGATAAACTGAGCATATATGGATCTTCGAGTCTGTTATACGCTCAAGGAAAACTGAGCGTATGCTAAACCTTGAATCTGCCATACGCTTAGTAAAAACTGAGCGTATGCTGAACCTTGAGTCTGCCATACGCTTAGTAAAAACTGAGCGTATGCTGAACCTTGAGTCTGCCATACGCTCAAGAAAAACTGAGCGTATGCTGAACCTTGAGTTTCTTGATGTTGAAGATTTCTAAGGTTTTATTCTTCTTTTGCAGTGGATATTCTGGCTCAGGAGGCAGAATTTGAAGGATGTGTAGGAAATAACTATAGAAGTGACCTATCACATGTTCGTTTTCCCCAATTCGATGGACCTTCTACAAGAATAGCTCTTTTGACCAATCAAGAAAATGACACTTTGCTGAACCTGATGAGTGGACTGCCTTTACAAAGTGTGGATGGTGTTACCCATTCGAAGCCAGCATTTCTTTTCGGAGATGCTATTGACATGAATTCTCAGCCTGCTCTGGACAAAGTATCATACTGTTACTATAGGGATGGTGATGTAAATCAGCCAATGTATTTGACTGGTTTATCAAAAAGCATCAACATAGCTCGTTTATTTCATGCGAGTTGTCAAAGACAGATGAAGTGGGATATCACTCCATCCCGACAAGCAAAGGCTGGGTGGATAGGATATCATCAAGGAAGATTTCGCAGTGGTACTGAACCACATGTCACATCTCTGCGAGGACTGCTACCTGCCACCATCCCTCCTGAGGACTCGGCACTGCTGAAGCCAGTCAGAGTCCCAATTTTTGCAAACGAATTTGCTCAACTGGAAAATGCCATATATCCAAAACAGTCTATGAGGCTGACTGGTCTGGTAAATCTAGAGAATACCAGATGGACTGCTCTTGTAAAATGGATCCTGAAGAATTTTGGTGAACAGTTACAGGTGATAGGCCTATATGATGCTATTAAGTGCACTGCCTATGGTTTCAGGCTAAACCCAGATTTGTTCTTGGCGTTAGCGGAGAGGTATAACTACCGTACTGGCACCTTCATGACCCCAAGAGGCGAGATGGGATTCGCCCTTCATGAAATGGCATATATTTCTCAACTGCCAACAGCAGATCTGCCATATGAAGAGTATATCCCTTTCGTTGATGAAATGAATAAGATCTCCGAAGCCAACCCACTGGTTCTTCATGTCTTTGAAGAATTGATGTGCCATTACAGTATTTGTAAGTCTTTTTATAAAGGACAAGGTGGAGAAGGAGATTCCAACTGTTATTCTTCCAAATGGATGGCCTATTTATTTCAAGGCCGTACTGATGAAGTTCAGAAGAAGAAGAAGTCTGAGCAGTATGTCGGTGAATTTAAACCTCTGAATCAAGCTGAGATTGACAGACTCATCCGGGATACTACTCATGACGACATTGTCATTGAGGAAGACGAAGGCACTTATAAAGCCGGTGATAGGTTTGAGACCTATATTAAGCAGGGCAGCCGAGAATTATCTGCTGAAGGTCATCTGGCCGAATTTATCTCTCTCTGGCTGAGAAAATTTGTAGTTCCTGGCACCTGTTCAGCAGACAGGATGTACAGAGGAGTTGTTTTTGCAGCAGTCCGTCTAGTTTTTGGGTATAAGATGGATTTACTGACAGCAATGACGTGCCGTCTGAATGCTGGATTAAGGGCATACACAGACAGAATGTTCGAATTGGCAAGGAAGAGCCTTACATCCTTTTCTCGGGTAGAAATGCCCTTTACATATTTATTTGGATGGCTGCTTCTGCACTTCGAATCTCTTATGAATGCTGGGATGGCTAGACCAGATGACACCTTTCTGGAAAGATACAGTCACACACCAAAGTAGAAATATGACACTTTGACAGATTGCAGAACTATATTAAACAGGGAAGAACTATGGAGCTTCACTTGTGTTCCTCCACCTGTTAGTTATGAAACCATGCCTGGGAGGTTGGTTGATGGCATTGGTGGCAATGAGTTGGATGATGTTCAACATAAATGGCTGAAGAGGATCAGGCCATCTCATTTAATCTGCCGCCGTGACAACATCACTTATCTAGAACCATATCTTCCGAGCAGGTTTGCTCGGCAATTTGGTTACGATCAGTTGCATGTAGGCAATGCAACGACGTGTTTTGGTTATCAAGGCGGGTTGATTGATGGTGCCAGAGCATGGATATATTACATTGCTAAAGGTACAGGGGCTACCTTTTCCATGCCAGATCCGGTCACCTATCAGAGAGGAGCTAGAATATTGGCATCTTATGCCAAATTCTATGTATCAGCTAATACCTTTGATGAAAAATTCAGCATCTTAGGTAGAAGCTTTATTCATATTGAAAAGAAATCAACTAAATCAGCCTTGCCTAGAGATTGCCA
This sequence comes from Iris pallida, assembly GCA_029216955.1. Classification (NCBI taxonomy): domain Eukaryota; kingdom Viridiplantae; phylum Streptophyta; class Magnoliopsida; order Asparagales; family Iridaceae; genus Iris; species Iris pallida. Next base: position 7,035,858 of record JANAVB010036615.1, read on the forward strand.
TGATCAAGAAGATCCTTTGGCTACTGATGAAGTTGATGATGAAGTTCTAGAAACTTTCTTCTCTGATGACCTTCATTAACCATTACATGTACCCATCGGGAGTGCTGAAGAAAGTATATCTGCTGATAATACCCCGAAGAGAAAGCGGGGCAAAGGTGCTGCTAGGCCTGTCCCAAAAAGAGTCACTCGAGCAGAGACTCGAAATCGTGGAGGAATTACCATTCCAGGGACTTCTCCTGTTTCCAATCGAGTCAGAGATGCTGATGAAGCAGGTAGTGATCCAAAAGACAATTATCCTACTGTTCCATTCATAAAAAGAATAGGAAGGAAAGTGATAGTTTCAAAAACTAAATCCGTAATTTGTCTCGATGCAGAGAGTCTCACCGATCGTGCTGTGCGATTGGCTTCAGAAAAACAAGCTGCTTTTGATTTTTCTGTAAAGGCAGAACCTGTTGAAGAAGATATTCCTGAACCTGCTGGGTCATCCATGCCTTCTGATATAGGATCGATTCTGCCAATGGCCGATGATACGCGGGAGATTAGTCAACCTGCGGTAGAGGCCGAGCATCAGACTGAAACAGCTAATGACTTACTGATTTCGGGAGAATCAGTGAAGGAAGCCACTTCTCTCAAACTAATTGCTGAAGCTTCAGAGAGCGAACAAGTTGACTATGAACCATCGTCTCATTCTTCTGGAGAAGAAGACATGGAGATAGACGATGAATCACCGTCTAAAACTCCAATTGATGTACTGAAGACCATTGGTCAACATTCAGGGTTGACACCAGAGCCGGAGAGGCATATAGAAGTTCAAGTTCCGAGTACTTCTGGGGCGGGAAGCAGTGAAATAAATCCCGTGTCAGAAAGTACTCTGAACAGACTACGAGCCGGGCTGAATGATCCGAAGGAAACTGAATATGAACCAGCTCCAGGTAATATTTTATTCATCAAAGTTTTGTCTTGTCTCTGCTTTATTGTCTTTTGGTTTTGATCATACTTCTTTGATTCCAACAGCTGTAGGAACTGCACCGGCTATGAGTTCTACTCAAGTCCCACTTGTTCAAACTGATGTGGGTGAGGGGAGTTCACATTTGCCGAGTTCTCCAAAAGCACTAACTTCAGCTCCAAGAATAGAGGCTCCTCCTGCTCCTTCCTCTATTATTGCAGCGACTCCCAGTTTTGATACAGGGATAGCAAAGATCATGGGGATGTATTCAGATATTATTTATTCGTATCTGGATACATTCTCAAGACGACTTATGAAGGATGAGACTATGCCCTTTTCGAGTCTTCGAGAGGCGACTAGTTTTCCACTTTCAGCTTTGAGACAGGCTGGTTATGGGACCCAATGTGTCTTCTTTGAACATCTCCTGAATGATTTAGAAGCAAACATCCATAAATACTGGGAGATTAAAAAGGAGGACATTAAGTCTCTGACTGCAGCTGAGATTGCTCAATTGGAGAGTGAAGTTCAAGCTCAGCACATTGCTCTGACAGAATTCCTCGCTCAGTCTTCTAAAGAGCTAATGGCGAAAGACAAAGAAATAATAAGTACTCGTCAGAATATGGAGCGCCTAGAGAAAGATGAAGCGTCAAAAGCTGAAGAGCTTAGGAAGTTGAGGGAAGAGCTAGCTCGTCTTCAGGAGCAAATTGCCTCCGTGGAAACAGAACAATCAGAGATTGTTACTGATCGTAAATCTACAGCTGAACACTGTCAAGTTTTACAGCAAGAGCGAGAATTGATGCAAATCAATCAGATTGAAGAGACCAATCGCCGTAGCTCTATTATTGTGGAATATGACCAACGGATGATTGGAGCTGAAACAGCAGAGCGAATCAAGAAAGCTCATGAAGAAAAGATAAATAATGTAATCGTTCGTATTCAGGAGATAATTACTCCTCCTAAATAGATCTTTTACATTTATCATGTATTGAAGTTTTGATACCCATTTGTAATCAATGTTCTGATTTTGATTGAAATGAATATCTTGGCTTGATTTCAATTCTGTGGATGATATTTTTATAGAAAACATGTTCAGAGGTAAATAATACATGACATATTTCAATAAAATAGAATATACAAATAAACTTTGTAACTCTATCATGATATTAAACCATAGATAATTTTAGTTTAATACTGATTAGAGAAAACAGAATTCAGATATAAAGATATCTTTGGATTCTATTTTCCATGATCTTTGGACTCGAAAATCAAAAGACGAGATATCATTTTCAGAGAATAGAAAATATGATACATACTGAGATAGAAAATTCAGAGGTAATATGGACATGATTTTCTATACAAGATCTTTATTAAATCCACTGGGGATCTAATAAGACAAAATATCAAATTCTCTGGGAAAATGATACATGGTAGAATATCGGTTTCCTCTGGGGATAATGATATCGAGATAACTTTTGTAGAGAAGAATTTTATATTTGCTGGGGAATGATGAAAATATTATACATAATATTTCTTTAAGAATTTGCCATTGATAGGCATCATCATGACTTTCCTATCCATAGAAGCAAGCTGGTATGCTCCGTTAGAGAAGACTTTGTTTACTACGAATGGGCCTTCCCATTTCGCATCAAATTTGCCTTTGCTCATATGTGTCATGGTCATAGGACGTCTGACAGTAAGGACCAGTTCTCCCTTCTGATATGCTCTGACTTTGACTTTCCGGTTAAAAGCTTTTGAGATTCGGGCCTGATACAGCTCGATATTTTGTTGAGCATACAAACGTTTTTCATCTAGAGCTTCCAATTCTTGAAGTCGAAGACGATCATTGTTTTCTGTTGTAAGTTCATTAGAGATTGCAATTCTCAGAGAAGGAATCTGGATCTCAAGGGGAAGAACAGCTTCACACCCATATACTAAAGAAAAAGGCGTACATCCGGTCGCATTGCGAACTGTGGTACGGTAGGCCCATAAATATTCACCAAGCTTCTCGCTCCAGTTGCGTTTGTTAGAAGAAACGAACTTTTTCAAGAGTTTGATGATCGTTTTATTGAAAGCTTCTGCCAATCCATTAGCTGCTGGATTATATGCTGTAGAAGCTAAATTATTGATCCGATGATCGTCGCAGAATCGAGTAAATTTCTGACTGACGAACTGCGGTCCGTTATTATGGATAATACGCCGAGGAACACCAAATCGATAGATGACATGATGTTTGACGAAGTTGATAACATTAGAAGTTTTGACTTCAGATAACGGGATTGCTTCAGCCCATTTGGAAAAGTAATCGGTTATTGCTAGAATAAACCGATATCCTCTTGATGATGGTGGGTTAATAGGACCAATGACATCCATGCCCCAAGCTTCAAAGGGCCATGATGCCGCTGTTGGGTGTAAGAATTCTGACGGTTGATGGATAAAGTCTGCATGAATTTGACAGGCTTTACATTTCCGAGCATATTGAATGGCGTCAGCCACCATCGTGGGCCAATAATAACCCATACGTCGGATACGATCTTGAAGTTTAGGACCTGGCTGATGAGATCCACAAACACCATCATGTGCTTCACGGATAATCTGCTGTGCTTCTTCACCAGCGATGCATCGGAGGAGAAGACCGTCGTAAGACCGACGATATAGTATTTTCGTTGTATGATTATAATAGAATCTGAGAGATCGACGTCGAATAGACGCTGCTTCACTCGGATTATCAGGAAGTATGTCATATAATACAAAGTCTAAAAATGGGCGTCTCCAGTCTTCAGTTATAGCTTCTGTTTCATTAGAAAAGACATATTCCATAGTAGAATCAGAAGAAGACGAGGACACTTTGTCAAACTTTAATCCAGCATCAAGGTTGAGAGAATCTTTGTCTGGATTATGAGGAAAAGCCGAAGCCAAATTATTCTCAATGCAGAATAGTTCTCGGTTATAAACCACTATCACTTGCTGACGTCTGATTGGTATGGCTAATACAGCAGCAAGATTAGCCAAAGCATCAGCTTCTGTATTATAAGCTCGTCGAACATGTTCAATAAAGAAACCTTCAAAGGATGAGGCCATAGAAAGTGCTGCTTGATGATAAGGTATCAAATCCTGATGACGAACTTCATACGTTCCTCTGATCTGATTGACAATAAGCTTAGAGTCTCCATAAACTTCCAAATATTGAATATTTAGATGTTTAGTAAGTTGAAGACCAATAAGCAATGTATTGTATTCGGCTACATTGTTTGAACATGATTGATCCAGAGAATAAGCTCTCTGAATAGTTAGTCCTTCTGGGGATACAAGAACAATCCCAACTTCGGCGACAATATCGCCATTAGGACCTATTCTAGATGCTCTATCAAAGAATAGACGCCAGGTAGGAATTTCTTCAGAAACCAGATTTGAATCCAGAACTTCATCTGGAATCTCATCATATAATTTAGAATCTTCTGGAACTGCATGAGCTGCCATAAAATCAGCAAGAGCCTGTCCTTTAACTGACTTCTGGGGAATATAATGCATGTCGTATTGAGCTAACAAGATTTCCCAATTAGCTAGTCTAGAGTTGAGAATATCGGGTTTCTTCATCATAATCCTGATGGGATTCACTCTGGAAATGACGTGAATCGTTTGACCAATAATATAATGTCGCGTCTTCTGAACATCAAACATTAATGCTAGCATTCTTTCTCAATTGGAGAATAACGCGGTTCAGCGCCTGTCATTGTGCGACTGAGATAATAAATAGCCTGTTCATGGCCATCTTTATTTTTCTGGGCGAGTAATGCACCAAGAGAATGATCCATGGCTCGAACATATAGAAGAAATGGTATTCCCGAGACAGGAGGTACCAAAACCGGAGGGTTCATGAGATACTGTTTGATATCGTCAAATGCTTTTTGACATTCTTCGTTCAAGACGAAAGATACACCTTTCTTCAGAAGTTTGTTGAAAGGTCTGCAGCGTCCTGATAAGTTGGAAATGAATCTCCTGATATAAGCAATTCTTCCTTGAAATCCTCGTAGCTCTTTTAAGGTGCGTGGAGGACGCATTTCTTGAATGGCTTTGATCTTCTCGGAATCCACGTGTATACCTTTAGCGGTAATGACGAAGCCGAGAAATTTACCACTAGAGACGCCCAGGAAGGATTTAGTAGGGTTCATTTTAAGTTGATGCTGACGCATTAAATCAAAAATAGTCTTCAAATCTTGGATATGATCCTCCTTTTGTCGACTTTTGACTGCAATATCATCAACATAGCATTCGACTATTTTCCAGAGATGTTCGCGGAATATAGTGCTTATTGTTCGCTGATATGTTGCTCCTGCATTCTTGAGACCAAACGGCATCACTGTATAACAGTATGTACCGATCGGCGTTCTGAAGGAAGTGTGTTTTTCATCATCTGGAAATATTTTGATTTGATTGTATCCCGAATACCCATCCATGAATGATATCCGTTCAAAACCACATGTGTTATCGATCATGACATCTATAATTGGAAGAGGAAACTCGTCTTTAGGACAAGCTGTATTGAGATCGCGAAAGTCTATACAGACTCGGATCTTGCCAGTCTTTTTAAGGACATGAACGATGTTAGCCACCCATTCAGGATGTTGTTCCTTTCGAATAAATCCAGAAGCCATAAGCTTGTTGACTTCAGCTTCAATTGCATCCATAATGTCTGGACGAAATCGTCGCTATTGTTGTTTGACTGGTTTAGCATTTGGCATGATATTAAGTTTGTGCATTGCAATCTTTGGATCTAATCCTGGCATATCCTCATAACTCCAAGCGAAGACATCGATATAATCATGAATAAGCTTGATCATGTCTTACTTATCTGTTTCTGAAAGACTTTCACTGATGAATATTGGTTTAGGGGACCCTTCTTCACCAACATCAATTTGGATCAGTTTATCTTCAGTAGGAGGTTCCCTCTGCTCGAACCTGAATTCCCATTGATTATCTAATCTTTGAGCCCATTGTTCTGATTCGGGAGATATTTCAAAATTATCCTCATCTTCATCATTTTCTTATGGGCCATCAACAGAGACCATATTGATGGATAGAATAGAGTGATGGAGATCGCCAATACTTGTGTCAGAATCCCAAGAAAGGGAATCGGAAGATTCAGATCGTTCATCTTCATCGGATTTTAAATCTTCATGGACTATGTTGATAAAGGAGGTAGGAGCAATGTAACCTAAACCACATTTTGTCCTTCCGTATTTTAGTGGAGGAATTCGAACAGGCATTCTTCTTCCTTTTCCATTATTGAGACTGGTTCTGAAGTCATAACCCATATTCTTGATGATATTTTTGGACTATTGACTGTAGCGACGCAGTTGTAACCTTCCAGTATCGTCGTTTATGTCATCTTCTTCCATGTTAGGAGGATTCTGGGGTCCTTTATAAAAGAATATTGGATTTTCTCCCTTCTTTCTAATAGGGACCACGAAGTATGATTTTTATATGGACTCCAATGATACGTCTGTATGAAGAGTTTGAACAACTCCTATAGTTAGTGGCTCTAAGCTATCTAGTAATTGTAAATAACTTTGTACATGATTACAGACATCAATATACTGCAAAGGAGATGCTTCATTAATATCAGATACTGTATTTACAACAGAAGGCTGAGCCTTATCAGACTTAGTCAAATTAATGACAAAAGGAGGAGAGGAAGAGCGATCAGAAGTTTTGTTTCGATTAAGATCGATAACAAAAGGCTCAGAAGAGGTGAGCTCCCTTGAAGAAGATCATGGATAAGTAGTACGTCCACTGACTGGAATGACTAGAGTATCTGGTCTAGCCTGAGAAGGTGGAGGGGGAGTAGTACGTCCACTGACAGGAATTATCAGTGAACTTTGTGGAGCTTGGGAAGATGATATAGTAGTACGTCCGCTGACAGAAATTATCAGTGAGCCATGTGGAGCTTGGGCAGATGATGAAGTAGTACGTCCACTGACAGGAATTATCAGTGAGCCTTCTTCAGATGATTTAGCAGACTGCGGAGGAGTGATACGCCCTTTTACAGGAATAACAAAAGTATCGACTTTTGATATCTCATCATCATTATCCATAGCTTGCAAGACTTTTGAGTATTCATCTTTGTACATGCGAGCGTCATTGAAATAAGCTTCGACTCCTTTGAATGGATAGAGATCTGCAACCTCCTTTTGAACTTCTCCATTATCATCAACATATTTGAAGCCCTGATGAAGAGTCGAAGGAACGACATTATGTTCATGCAAGAATGGTCTCCCCAATAGAGCATTGTATGAACAACCATGATTGTCGATGATGTAAAAAGTAACTTTAGTGCGAAGATCGCCTATTTGAAATTTGAGGCGAATCTTGCCCAAAGGCTCACTTTTTCCCTGATTGAATCCCAAGATGGTAGTGATAGTGCTGGAAAGACTATGCACAGGTATCTTCAGTGCATCTAGCATAGCTTTTGGCATAATACTGAGAGCGGATCCTGGATCAATCAGTAGACGATCAACCTTCATAGAATCGATATATCCTGTATGATATAAAGGACGGTCATGTCGATTATCCTCTAGCAACATATCGTCCTGCGTAAAGGTAATGTTTGGAATAAATTCCAAAACATTATGGCAATGAGAAATAGGTTCTGTTTCCAACTTCTTGAGGAGAGTTAGGCAGGTTTCTGCTTGCAGCAGTGCTTCACTCAGAGTTTTTCGAGTCTCTTTAGAGAGGCGTAAGAGCTCGAAGATTGATAATTTAGCTGGTGTATTGGCTAGTTGAGCCAATATATCAAAATTATAAGGCTTTTCAAGTCCTGTAGGAGATGACTTCTTCAGTGGTTTGTCGAAGTGGACTTGTTGTTTACCTTTGTCAGCTGCTGTTGGTTTAGAAGGAACTATCTCAACAGGAACATTTGAAGGCACTTCAGTAGAGACTGGTGTTGGAGCTGTAACCGGAGGGACATCAGAAGTTTCTTCAGGAACGTCAGCATAATCTTTCAGATATATTTTTCCTGATCGAGTTCCAGCATGAACTTCGACTTCAGATTCCGGTTCAGGGTCTATGGAAACCATGTTACAATTCTTTATCTTGCTCTTGGTTCTTTTATGCTTGTTGAGAGCTTCATTCCAGAAACCAAGGCCAACACGAGATTGATTATGTCTCATAGTGATGGCTAAAGGTGCTCGGAGTCCTTTGCCTGAGTTCAAACCAGGAGCAGTGGCTAGATCATAACCCATCTTTGCCATTAATTTACGAGATTGTGAACTGTATAGATGAAATACAGGCTTGTACCTATCTTCAGATTGAGGTACAGATTTTATCTCCGTAGGGAGTGAATTTCCTGCCAAGATGAAAGTAGAGGTTAGATAAAAATCGGGTGTGAAACTAGAAGTCACATTGCATGACTTAGTCTTCCCGAGCTTCTTTTTAGATGAGGGAGTCTTCCGAGGAGAAGAGGAAGACGTCTCAAACTCTGTCATTAAATCCGGGTGGATCCATATGATCTCTCCCTTCTTAGTTGTGACAGGAACAAGTCCTTCATTCTGTGCTGGTAGGATGTTTACAACTTCGAGAGTTGTTTTGGGGATAGGAACAATCCCACTTTCCATCATTAAAGGAGGGAAGTCACCGAACTGCATTGAAATTACATTTGCTGTGACTGTCTTGTCTTTGGGTGTCAGTGTCACAGCTCCTGATTTAATCATCTCTTGGATTTTTCCTTTTAATACATAGCAAGACCGGATTGTATGACCCAGCATTCTATGATATGGACAGTATTTTGGATGATCTATCATATTGGCTTCATCAGGCTTTTTGATTTCTGGTAATTGAATCTTGTTACCTTTGAGCAAGCATTCAAAGATACCCTGAACATCGTCATCGTCGAAAGAATATTCTTCCTTCGGCCGAGGAGGTCTCTGTTGTTGATTTGTTGGAGCTGGAGTAGCTTGGGTAGCCTTTGTTTGCCATTAAAATTGTTTTGATTGAAATCTTAATACAAACAGAACAGTGATACAATATAGGACTTAGATGTAGTCATAGGAGTACACTTTTGTTTAAGCTGGGTCCTTAGTGCCAATGGAGCGAGTGGTAATGCGTTGACTCCGTTGACCGGCTGACGGCGGTTATCGGTTCTCTGAAGGTGTTGATTGCTCTGGGTGCTGGAGCTTGCTGAGAGGAGGAAGACGTCGAGTGTCTAGGACTGCCTCTCTGGTGATTCTCTGTTGTGGATTCTTTTTGAGTCTTGTGTGTTCTGAGTCTCTGTGTCTGCGTGAAGGAGATGACCCTTCTATTTATAGTTTTGCAGGCTGGCTGCTCATGCACGCATGCAGGATGCGCCGGTGTGGGGATGCCACATGGAGGTTGCTGATGGAGGCGCACGGATGCTGCGCCCTAATCGAGGGGGAGAACTCTTCATACTGCTGTTGTGAGCCGGCACGTAGCAGAGAGAAGATCTTTCCATTGCTGAAATCTTGGATGAGTTGAGTCAAAAGACACGTGTCGTCGACTCATGGTTCGAAGATCTCGGATTTGGTGGAGAGGAGTGATCTGGTGGGCTGCACCTTGGATTGGGCGCAGGAGGAGGCTGCGGCTCATAACCTTTAGGAGTTACAAACCATTTGGGGCGCATGGCTTTTGAGGCGCATGCAGGCGACTTTCCTTCTGTCTTTCGGGATCAGAGAGCAGTCTGAGGCGCATGGCTTTTGAGGCGCATGGCTTTTGAGGCGCATGCTGATTTGGACGCATGGCCGTAGAGGCGCATGCTGATGGTGGAGTGGCCACGTGGCAGTAGCCGTCGAAACAAAGTCATGATGATGCTGACGTTGCCGACGCTTCGTTTTCTGAATAAAGCTATCAACTGTTCAGACTTTGGGAGGCGTGCTGCCAACTCTGTCAGTTCAGCATTTAATGTTGGTGACGTTCGATGGACAGCTGAGTGGGTGCGTCGGTTGACGTTCCACTCGGTATGGAGATGTGTGGGGGCGCACCTTCTGTAATGCGCCGAGTATTGTAAGGCGCGTCTGTGTGATGCGCCTGATGCCGAAGGGCGCGTCCGTGTGATGCGCTGTCTGGCTGGCGCATCGGACATGTCTTTTAATGATGCGGCTGTCTCGCTCTTCGAGTGCCATAAATAGCCGTTTTGCTGAATTCGAGGCGTCCGGTTCATCCATTTAATATAAATTCATTGCACGGAATTCGGAGGGCCATCCACTTGGCACGTGGGTTTGATTTGCCCGGCCTATAAATAGTGGCATGGAGAGAAGATTTGCTTCTCATTCCCTCACGTACTTCCAACATGAACTTGAACATGCGGGTGCATTCTGTTGACGAAGTGCTCCCGAGGGTGAAGATGAGACGCTGTGTTGTCTTCGATGCACTTGAAGGTGACTGTTACATCCAAAAGACGGAGTCGAGGGTTTCCGAGGCAGGCGGAAGGTGCCTGTTGCATCCAAAGATAGGGATGCTCGGGCCTTGTCCCCGTTATTCCGGAAGAGCCGTAGATCGGAATGGCGGTGCTAGGCTTTAGCCGCGGTTTCGATCACGGTCTTCCTTCGGCTTTGGAGGCTCTTTCAAAGCCTCCCCTGGCCACAGCATTTGCGGTGCTCTTCTCTTCCTTGGTTCCAGCCAGAGGGTTAAATGCTTTGCTTGGCGAAGCACTTATCCGGTGAGCCTGTCTGGAAGAGCGGCACATAACTGGGCTCTGCTCGGCCAGGTGAGCCTGGCTGGAAAAATTTGGCTGAAGGGATGGACATAGCTGAGCTGCTGAAGATATGGTGGGATGCGCCTGGTTGGAGGCGCATGATGTCTGCTGCGCCTGACTGACAGCGCATGGTGACTGGCAGCGCATGATGACTGCTGCGCCTAACTGGAGGCGCATGGTGGCCGCTGGCTGTAGACTTAGGATCTTTCCTTTGTAGAAATTCTCCTTTGTGCAACCTTTTCTAGACATGTAATAGACTTTTATATATAAATAAAAAGTCCTTCTTCAAATGTCTATACTTATTGACTTTGCTGTGAAGTTCTTCGTCTGAGTTCTGGCGCATGTAGTGTCTGGCGCATGGGCTTTCTGTTTGTGAAATTCCATGCTTCTACAAGACCCCCTTCAAAGTTTTCAAAACTTTTGAATAAGTTTTGGAATACTTTGAATAAGAAGCATGGAGGTCAGGGCACATGATTTCTGGGCGCATGCCTGTTCGGGCGCATGCTCTTCTCAGTTAATGATGATGGTGCCTCGGTAACCGAAAAGATTAATGATGATCTTTTGATTTTATTTGCTGCTATCCTTGAACAGAACCCGAGGCGACGGCTGAGATCACACGTCATCTGTTCACGCGTGCGACCAAGCCCTATAAATAGGTAAGAGTTGGAGAGAGAAAGGGTTCTTCTTCTCTGTGCCTCTGCTTCTTTAGAGTTTCTTCTTCAAAAACCCTAACTTCTCCTTCCTCGAGAGAATGGCTCCCAAGACTCCTCGCGGTGCTGCCGGCAAGGAGAAAGGAGAAAGCGAAGGAGTCCGCCGATGAGGATGTACCTATCACTCTTTCGCCTCTTGCCGACGTTCGTCCTGAGGTGACAGGTGGGTTTCGTCTCTACTTTGGGCCCTGTGCCCTAACTGCCGACGCGTATAGACTTCGGTCTTTAATGATACGCCGAGGTTCTATCCTGCCGACGTGCATAGGTTTATACCTTTATCATGCACCGAGGTTTTAATGGCTGACACGCATGGGTTTTATTCCCTGAAGATGCGCTAAAGCCTTTGCTGACGCGCATGGGCTCACGCTCTGATAGTGCGCCGAAGCTCCAATGCCAACGCGCATGGGCTTACGCCCTGATGATGCGCCGCGACATGCTGACGCGCATGGGCCTATGCCCTGATGATGCGTCGAAGCAGATGCGCATGGGTTCATACCCTGGCAATGCGCCAGTCTGCTTGACATATTTTGTCTTTTTGCCTGACTTCCACTTTTGTCGTGCCAGTGTCGATGACGATCCCTTTACTGAATGAGGTCCTCCTGGACGCTTCTCTTTGTCAGATGGGAGTTGATTTTGACGAGGCGGTGATCAACCCTGCAAAGGATGCTATCCTTCAGGACCAACCTCGTGAGAGGATGCTACAAATCCAGGTCCAGTTGCCGCTTTTCCTCCAGAGTATGATGGAGAGCGGTAAACTGAAGTCTGCTGATTCTGAAGGTGTGACTTTCTTAAAGCCTGCCTTTCTGTTTGGCGACCGATTAGTCTCTTCCGAAGCGAAGATATTGAAGATCAGAGAAGACTGGTTCTTTGCTGCTAAGGGCATGATGTTATACATGCGGCAGGTTGACCTGCCAGTTGCCACTGACAGCCTTTTATCGTCTAGCTTCGAAGAGAAGGATGGGTTGGGAACTTACTCCTTCTCAAGGAGGTGCCTTGGGGGGTTCCCTTTCGATTGACACCACCTCGAACTAGCGAGACACCTTGACCGCCTCACGAACCAGTTCTTCGTTCAGTTACCGAGCTTTGCGTCCCGGGAGCATCTATAGCGAAGTCCCAAATGACACGTTTCCCTTCAGTGCCCCGACTTTTGCAAATCGGATGCTGACGTCGAAGGTCACGTATCCGACAGCTGGTTTTAGAGTCGAAGGTTGGTGTCACTACATCCCAAAGTGGGACGAGTTGACCTCCTGGGTGCTTTCCAGGTTCAAAGTTGAGCTTAAAGAGATAGGGCTGACTGCCGCCATTCGGGCCACGCAGGCAGGCGTGGACCTCAATAAGTCGATGTTCCTTGCGCTCTTGGAGCTTTTCAACATCCAGACTGGCAGCTTCTTTACTCCAGTGGGGGAGTTGGGATTGGCCCTTCATGAGATGTACGAAGTGTCCAAGCTTCCTTGGGGCTCGGAACCGTACGAGGAATATTTTCCATCAAATGAAGAGATCCAGGTCTTGGAAGATAAGGACCCGGAGATGATGGCCGTTTTCAAGGAGGTGACGAGCCATCATTATCTGATGCACCGGAGGGACAAGGGTAAGACCCAGCCTAACGTGACTGCTTGGAGGGACTATGTCTTCAGGCAGGATTTGGCGAATCCTTCGAGGATCCGGTTTGCGACTCCACAAGGCTTGAACCCCGCAGAAGTGAGTTCTAAATAACCCGGCTGGACGAGAGGGCCCCACATTCCAATGAGAGCGGCAAGGATACGTACAGCTGTTTCTGGCACTGTGCGCACCGGATGTCGTCTAAGGCAGTGTTGACGGCCTACTTGATGATATGGCTCCGGGATTGCATATTTGCAGGGGGATCCGGTGCCGTTGAGAGGGTACATCGGAATCTCATTTTGCCTGCAGTGAAGTTGGCCTTTGGACGACCTTTAGCTCTCCTCCCCGCGATGGTGTGCAACCTGTTGCACGGTTTGAGGTCTTTTGCTGATGATGTGATCCACGAGAAAGGTAATAATGACAACTTTCCCCGGGCCGAGCTGCCTTTCCATTATCTTATGGGGTGGCTGATCTTACATCATCCGAATGTGATGAGTCCTGGCCCTGAGGAGGACCATGTTGAAGGAGATGCCTTCATTCGCCGCTTCTACAAGAGGAAGTGGTCTTACACTGGCGTCCCCGTTTGTAGGAGGGTTTTGTCCTTCCTTCAGGGGTGGGAAATCGTGAAGGTTGGCCCGATCTTCAAGAATTTCGAGGCCGACCAGGATTTGGTTGATTCTGGCGAGGATGCGGTTACTTTACCGAAATGGAGTTTTCATTGGTTGCAGAGTATCCGGCCTTCGCACCTGGTCTACCGTAATCAGAACAGATGTTATCTGGAACCGTACTTGCCAAGCCGATCTGCTCGTCAATTTGGCTACACTCAGCTAATGCTGCGGAATCCCAGTAGCAGTCTAGGCTTTATCGGGAGTTTGCTGGATGGAGCCTGGGGCTGGCAGTATTATAACGCTGGATGCACTAGCGTTAAGTTTACCACACCAGTTCGCAATCCTCGGCCGCCGATCTTATATCCGGCCGCCAAGCTGTATTGCACTATGAATACTATGTCTCCTGGTTATGACAGGGAGACTAGTTTCATCATTGGAACCCAGTTGGAGGCAACAACGAATATGTTGGTGGCAGCTCGGACATATCGTCCACCAGAATTGGTGGGGTATCGGGCTGCTGCTGTGGCACCAGTGAGAGACCCGTCTGTCGGGAAAAGGCGGGCTGACCCAGAAGCTGGTTCTTCTGTACCGAAAAGGTCGAGAAGGACGTCGACCCCGAAGATTACGGAAGCGCCACTTGTAACGCCAACGGGCTCAGCTCCCGCTGAGGTAAGGAGTGCTTCATAATTCCAGTTTTTTTTATGTCATTGTAGCGACTTATGTTCTTCTTCTTGTAGGGATTGAAGAAGAAGTCTCGTGCTTCGAAACCGGGCACCAGTAAGCCGAAGGAGGTGGCAGGCTCTTCTGAGGAGCGCATTCCACCAATGATGATGTCTCCTGTGGAGGAGGGTCCCGAAGATGTTCCCGCGGAGGTTTTAGTATCTCCTGACTTTGAAGTCGTAACAACTTCTGGGATAGTACCATCTACCGTGGAGGCCTTGGACGCTGAGGGTCCTACAGACTCGAGGTATCCTGATGATGAAGTGGATTGGAGTTTGTCGCCTTCTGGTGACGTCCCTCCAGCGTTGCAAGGGTCCGTTGCGGGGGCAGCAGAAGCAGTGAGGATAGAGGAGAGGGTTGATTCCCCTCCTTGTCATGATGAGGGGAGGTCGGCTGAATCATTGCCAAATCCTTCCTTGGCTTCAACCATGGACATAGAGATGGCTACCGATCAGGCGGTAGTGACAGATTCTGTCCCTGTAGAGGGACTTGAGAAGAATGAGACCCTTCTGCCGGTCTTATCTCCTGGGGCTGGCCAGAAGATAAATGTTGATCTTCCCGTTTTGCCGGGGGAGGTAGCTGATGCAGATAGAACGTCGAGGGTAGAAGAGGTGGCCGTTGACGTCGATGATTTCTCCGGGCTTGAGAAGGGTAAGGGTGTGGAACCCTCTGTTGCTCCTTCCATTTGGGGTACTATCACGACGCATGTGCCGGCTCCTTCTGTTCCTTCGGCTCCTCGGGCTAGCAGTCTGGGCCCTGTTGATGAAGAGCCTATTGCTGCCGAGGTTCAAACCTCTTAGATCGAGGTTGGCGGATCTTCCTCCGGTCCGCAAACTGTAGTAGCTCCCCCAACTCCTGCTATGACACCGCAGGTGCTGGCGGAAGCCGACGAGTATGTGAAGTTCCTCGTCGAGGGAGTGTACAAAATGCTGGAGAAAGGTGTATCTGCAGTGATGGATGCCAAGGGGAGCTTTGCGGCAGCAAAAGCTTTGGCAATGCCTTGTATTGAGCTGATCCGCGTTCACCAGGGCCATGACCATATAGCCGAAATACTGGAAGTTTCGGTGATTGAGCTGGACGAGCGGCTCACGGAACTGCAGCGCATCCAACGAAATGACCTCTCTGCAGAGATAGGGAAGTTAATGGCTGAAATCGAGGCTTCCTATCGAGCCGATGTGAGCAGTTGGGAGCGTGAAGTGGCTGGGACTGAGGCTGCGGTGGAGCAGTTGTCTCAATCTATGGAGAAGACGACGGAGAAGCGGGCTGCGGTGGACGCTAACATCGCAGAGGTTGATGCTCAGATGTGCCGTCTTGAAGACCAGCGGGCCCAACTTCAACTAGAAGCTGATCGTGTCCTGGCTGAACACATGGCATTCAAGCAGGAGGAAGCGACTCTTACTCAGCGGACCCTTGCTTTGGCTCAGCAGCGACGACAGCTTGATGAGAAGTATGAGAGTAAAACTTCTGCTGAGGCTGTCGGATTAATGCGTCAAGAAGCCGAGCTGCGAGTCCAGGCGACTGTGGAAACTCGCACTGCCGACCTGAGACGTCGAGTCAGAGAGCTTTCATCCCACCCTGGAGAGGATCGGGGACTGTAGCTTCTCTCTTTTTTTATGTGTTTTTGCAACTCTTGCCGGGGAAATAGCGTATTTCTGTACTCCCTTCTTTGAAAAATAAAGAAATATACTATCTTCTTTTTTTTTGTGATGTGTTCATTTTTTATCTCATGAACTTGATGATTTATGTGGACCTATTATCTTTTGCGCACCTTGGTTTTTAGGTACAGATAATAAGTTTGAAGGAACCAACATGTTTGCTCAGAGGTAATGTGGACATGGCAATCATTAGGTTCAAATGATAGAATCTTCCTACTCAGAGGTATTTATGGACATGGTAGGAATGATCCTGGGGGATACGCTGAACAACTCAGAGGTAATATAGACATGGAAGTTCTGCGATCAATGTACGACAACACAGGAGTTGTTTGTACGGGATGTTTACTCAAAGGTAATGTGGACGTGGTAAACATGAAGGATAGCGTAAGCTTACGAAATGTAAGGTTCCGCTTTGTAGGATGTAGAGAGACAACTCAGAGGTAATGTGGACGTGGTTATCTTTCTACGGAAGGATGCCACGGAATAGCTGGGTTCCGGAAGCGTTTGATTTTGTGAAAAGAGGTTGTTTGGGGAAATACATGTCTTGGAAGATGTCAAGAATAGTACTTCTTTAGGAACTTGCCGTTGATGGGCATCATGAACAAGTCCCCATTGGGTTTGGCGAGCCGGTAAGCGCCGTTTGAGTATACCGTCTCAATGATGAAGGGTCCTGAATGACGTGTATTTTACGTGTATTTTACGTCATCGGGGAACATCTTGTATTTTACGTCACCGGCATTCTTCAAGCCGAAGGACATTACTGTGTAGCAGAAAACACCTTTCGGAGTCCTGAATGACGTGTATTTTACGTCATCGGGGAACATCTTGATTTGATTGTAGCCTGAATACCCGTCCATGAAGGACATGCGTTCAAAGCCACATGTGTTGTCGATCATTACATCGGTGATTGGGAGCGGGAATTCATCCTTCGGGCAAGCAGAGTTGAGATCCCTGAAGTCGATACAGACTCGTATCTTCCCGTTCTTCTTGGTGACAGGGACGACGTTGGCTACCCAGTCCGGGTGTTGTTCCTCACGGATGAAGCCACTGGTCAAGAGCTTGTCCACCTCCTGATCGATGGCGTTCATGATGTCCGGGCGGAAGCGTCGCTGTTGTTGTTTGATAGGTTTGACATCTGGTAAGATGTTCAACCTATGCATCGCGATCTGTGGATCGAGACCCGGCATGTCTTCGTAGCTCCAAGCGAAGACGTCAATATACTCTTTAGCCAGTTGGACTAAAGATTCTCGGTCTTCTCCTTCCAAGCTTTTGCTGATGAAGATGGGTTTAGAAGAAGACCCATCCCCGAGGTCGATCTGCTCGACTTCGTCTTCAGTGGGAGGTTCTCGTAACTCAAAACGAGACTCCCATTGTTCTCCTAGGTGCTGAGCCCAGGGTTCCTCTTCGAAGGGTTCCGGCGGTTGGTCTTCGTCTTCATCTTTCTGAGGTTGCGCCGATGTCATGTTAGCTGACAGCACTTTCCTGAAGACTGATCCGATACTGGTATTGGAATCCCACGTCGATGCTTCAGACGAGTGGGAATGTTCTATGTCTTCTGCGTCTGAACTCTCTGGAGTTGATGGCGGCGTGACATAGCCTAACCCCCGTCGAGTTCGATTATAGTAATCCTGTGGCTTTCCATTGGGCATCGAAAGCCGGACAGGGAGATGCCGACCCTTGCCGTAGTTTAAGCCTTTGTTGCTTTTCAGGTCGTAGCCCATCTTTTGGATGATGTGCTTAGCCGCATCTGTGTACCGATAGACTTGTACTCTGCCGGTATCAGGTTCGGGCTCGATTGACGGGAGGTCCCGACGACGCTCGATTTTGCCCGAGATGATGGTGCCTTGGTCTCGGCTCCGTGGAGGGACTATGAAGACTCCTTGAGACGGGGCTATTTGATTATGGTAGACGGTCGTTACTTGTGTTTGTAATGACCGTAGAGCGTTGTCTAATGTATACATGGCATTCCAGTGTGGAAGACAAGAATAATTGAAAGACACTCTATTATTGATAAAGTACGAGATTTTATCCCGTGGGATTACATTGTCGAAGGAGGGTGCGTCTACATCAGCGAAGATGTATTCGCCAAGCTCCTCATTGTTTGCCATTAAAATTGTTGTGATTGAAATCTTAATACAAACAGAACAGTGATACAATATAGGACTTAGATGTAGTCCTAGGAGTACACTTTGTTTAAGCTGGGTCCTTAGTGCCAATGGAGCGAGTGGTAATACGTTGACTCCGTTGACCGGCTGACTGCGGTTATCGGTTCTCTGAAGGTGTTGATTGCTCTGGGTGCTGGAGCTTGCTGAGAGGAGGAAGACGTTGAGTGTCTAGAACTGCCTCTCCGGTGATTCTCTGTTGTGGATTCTCTGTGAGTCTTGTGTTCTGAGTCTCTGTGTGTGTGTGAAGGAGATGACCCTTCTATTTATAGTTTTGCAGGCTGGCTGCTCATACGCGCATGCAGGATGCGCCGGTGTGGGGATGCCACGTGGAGGTTGCTGATGGAGGCGCACAGATGCTGCGCCCTGATCGAGGGGGAGAACTCTTCATACTGCTGTTGTGAGCCGGCACGTAGCAGAGAGAAGATCTTTTCGTTGCTGAAATCTTGGATGAGTTGAGTCAAAAGACACGTGTCGTCGACTCATGGTTCGAAGATCTCGGATTTGGTGGAGAGGAGTGATCTGGTGGGCTGCGCCTTGGATTGGGCGCAGGAGGAGGCTGCGGCTCATAACCTTTAGGAGTTACAAACCATTTGGGGCACATGGCTTTTGAGGCGCATGCAGGCGACTTTCCTTCTGTCTTTCGGGATCAGAGAGCAGTCTGAGGCGCATGGCTTTTGAGGCGCATGCTGATTTGGACGCATGGCCGTAGAGGCGCATGCTGATGGTGGAGTGGCCACGTGGCAGTAGCCGTCGAAACAAAGTCATGATGATGCTGACGTTGCCGACGCTTCGTTTTCTGAATAAAGCTGTCAACTGTTCAGACTTTGGGAGGCGTGCTGCCAACTCTGTCAGTTCAATATTTAATGTTGGTGACGTTCGATGGACAGCTGAGTGGGCGCGTCGGTTGGCGTTCCACTCGGTATGGAGATGTGTGGGGGCGCACCTTCTGTAATGCGCCGAGTACTGTAGGGCGCGTCTGTGTGATGCGCCTGATGCCGAAGGGCGCGTCCGTGTGATGCGCTATCTGGCTGGCGCATCGGACATGTCTTTTAATGATGCGGCTGTCTCGTTCTTCGAGTGCCATAAATAGCCGTTTGGCTGAATTCGAGGCGTCCGGTTCATCCATTTAATGTAAATTCATTGCACGGAATTCGGAGGGCCATCCACTTGGCGCGTGGGTTTGATTTGCCCGGCCTATAAATAGTGGCATGGAGAGAAGATTTGCTTCTCATTCCCTCACGTACTTCCAACATGAACTTGAACATGCGGGTGCATTCTGTTGACGAAGTGCTCCCGAGGGTGAAAATGAGACGCTGTGTTGTCTTTGATGCACTTGAAGGTGACTGTTACATCCAAAAGACGGAGTCGAGGGCTTCTGAGACAGGCGGAAGGTGCCTGTTGCATCCAAAGATAGGGATGCTCGAGCCTCGTCTCCGTTATTCCGGAAGAGCCGTAGATCGGAATGGCGGTACAAGGCTCTCTCTTCCTGCAAAGTGGGGTTTCCCCACTTTGATCGTGTCGAAAGCTGCTTCTTTAGCCGCGGTTTCGATCACGGTCTTCCTTTGGCTTTGGAGGCTTTTTCGAAGCCTCCCCTGGCCACAGCATTTGCGGTGCTCTTCTCTTCCTTGGTTCCAGCCAGAGGGTTAAATGCTTTGTGTATCGAAGCATTTATCGGGCGAGCCTGGTTGGAAGAGCGGCTGGGCTCTGCTCGGCTAGGTGAGCCTGGCTGGAAGAATTTGGCTGAAGGGATGCACATAACTGAGCTGCTGAAGATATGGTGGGATGCGCCTGGTTGGAGGCGCATGATGTCTGCTGCGCCTGATGACAGCGCATGGTGACTGGCGGCGCATGATGACTGCTGCGCCTAACTGGAGGCGCATGGTGGCCGCTGCGCTTATCTGAAGGCGCATGGTGGCCGCTGGCTGTAGACTTAGGCTCTTTCCTTTGTAGAAATTCTCCTTTGTACAACCTTTTCTAGACATGTAATAGACTTTTATATATAAATAAAAAGTCCTTCTTCAAATGTCTATACTTATTGACTTTGCTGTGAAGTTCTTCGTCTGTGTTCTGGCGCATGTAGTGTCTGGCGCATGGGTTTTCTGTTTGTGAAATTCCATGCTTCTACAAGACCCCCTTCAAAGTTTTCAAAACTTTTGAATAAGTTTTGGAATACTTTGAATAAGAAGCATGGAGGTCAGGGCGCATGATTTCTGGGCGCATGCCTGTTCGGACGCATGCTCTTCTCAGTTGATGATGTTGATGCCTCGGTAACTGAAAAGATTAATGATGATCTTTTGGTTTTATTTGCTGCTATCCTTGCACAGAACCCGAGGCGACGGCTGAGATCATACGTCATCTGTTCACGCGTGCGACCAAGCCCTATAAATAGGTAAGAGTTGGAGAGAGAAAGGGTTCTTCTTCTCTGTGCCTCTGCTTCTTTAGAGTTTCTTCTTCAAAAACCCTAACTTCTCCTTTTTCGAGAGAATGGCTCCCAAGACTCCTCGCGGCGCTGCCAGCAAGGGGAAGAAGAAAGCGAAGGAGTCCGCGGATGTTGCGGCGGCTGTCGTTCCTCGTCGGCCTGTCGAAGTTCGGCCGGAGGTGGTTGGTAAGTCTCATTGTCCGTACGCCAACGCACATAGGCCTTGAGTCCTTAATGATGTGCCGCGGTCTTTGCCTGCCGACGCGCATGGGTTTAAACCCTGGTGATGCGCCGAGGCTATACTGCTGATGCGCATGGGTTCAAACCCTGAAGATGCGTCGAGGCTATACTGCTGACGCGCATGGGTTCAAACCCTGGAGATGCACCAAAGCTATACTGCTGACGCGTATGGGTTCAAACCCTGATGATGCACCGCAGTTTTCTCCTTTAGACACATTTGTGTGTCCTCTTCTGACTTTTTTCTGATTTTTTACTAGTGTCGATGGAAATCCCGCCTTTGAGTGAAGTTTTCTTGGAGGCTGCCTTCAACCAAATGGGAGTAGAGCATAACGAGGAAGTGATAAACCCTGCTCAAGATGCTCTTATGCTGGATCAGCCTCCTGAGAGAATGACCCTAATCCGTGAACAGCAGTATTGGTTCCTCAAACGGATGATGGAGCGTGGAGTCATTAAACCCTCCACATCTGATAAAGTGACCTTCCTGAAGCCTGAGTTCCTGTTTGGAGACCGTCTCACTTCTACTGATTCGTCAGTACTGAAGGTCAAGGAGGACTGGTTCTTTACTGCGAATGGAGTGCATATGGCTGTTAAGCAACTTGAACGTCAGTGGCCTTTGACGTCCTTCTATCGCCTTGTTTCCCAGAGGAGAATGTCTTGGGAGCTTACCCCTTCTCAGGGGGGAGCGATGACTGGTGTCATCCAAATTGATTCTACTTCCGACCAAAGGGATGCTTTGACCGTTGTACGGTCTGGGTCTTCTTACACTTGGCGGACTTTACGTCCTGGGAGCCTCTTCAGTGATGTACCCATTGATATGTTTGCTTATAGTGCTTCGACTTTTGTACATCGTATGTTTTTGATGGAACGTTCCTACCCGACAGGAGAGTTTCGGGTGGAGGGTTGGTGCCATTACGTCTCCAAATGGGATAAACTGACGCTCTGGATCTTGTCGCGGTTTTGGACTGAGCTCCGAGAGATCGGGTTGACTGCCGCGATCCGTGCTACCCAGGCAGGTGTTGACCTTAATAGGCACATGTTCCTCGCACTCCTGGAGATGTTTGATATCCATACCGGGACCTTCTTTACTCCGGTGGGGGAATTAGGGTTCGCACTTCATGAGATGTACGAGGTGTCAAAACTCCCTTGGGGGTCGGAACCCTATGAAGAGTACTTTCCCACCAACGAAGAACTTCAAGTCCTGGGGGACAGGGCTGAGGAGATGACGGCCGTCTTCAAGGAAGTGGCGAGTCATCATTACTATATGCAGAGACGGGATAGGAACGGGACGCAGCCTCATGTGACCGCTTGGAGAGATCATGTCTTTAGACAAGACAAGGAGGATCCCTCACAATTTTCTACCCCACCGGCGCTCTCTCGTAGCGAAGTGTTGTCCGAAATGAGCAGGTTAGGGGAGAAAAATCCCCGAGAAAATGAGGACCAGCAGTCAGATGTACGCTCCTACAGCTGCTTCTGGCATCTTGCTTATCGGATGTCACCCAAGGCGGTGTTGGCACCCTACCTGATGATATGGCTCCGGGATTGCGTGTTCGCGGGCGGATCCGGTGCCGTAGAGAGGATGACCCGAAACTTAATCCTGCCAGCCGTGAAGCTGGTTTTCGGCCGGCGTTTGGCTCTTCTCCCCGCAATGGTATGTAACCTGCAGCGAGGTTTGAGAGAGTTTGCTGGAAATGTGATTCATGACAGAGGCAGAAACAATAACTTCCCGCGCGCTGAACTGCCGTTTCACTATTTGATGGGATGGCTGATTTTGCATCATCCCAGTGTGATGAGCCCAGGCTCGGAAGGAGATTATAAGGCTGGAGATGCATTCCTTCGTCGTTTCCATCGGAGGAGCTGGTCGTATACCGGTGTCCCGGTTTGTAGAAAGGTTTTATCCCGTCTTCAGGGTTGGAAGATCACCAAAGTTGGTCCCATCTATTTGGGTTTTGAGGCCAACGAGGATTTAAGGGACCTGGGCGAAGGTACCACCACTCTGCCTCAATGGGGATTCCGCTGGTTGTAAAGTATCCGGCCGTCCCATCTGGTGTACCGGAACAGGAATCAGTGCTACCTGGAACCATACTTGCCGAGCCGTTTTGCGCGGCAATTTGGTTATGCTCAGATGATGTTGGATAACCCCAGTAATACCCTGGGGTATGTTGGAAGTTTGTTGGATGGTGTACGAGCTTGGCATTACTATAATGCCGGATGTACCAGAGCTCGTTTTACGTTGCCCGTCCCCGATCCGCGGCCGCCCATTCTTTACTCGGCCGCCAAATTTTACTGTGTTATGGCTGCCCTGCCCTCCGGATATGACAGAGAGACCAGCCTTATCGCAGGCACCCAGTTAGCAGCGACTGGGGATACGCCAGTGAAGGCCCGGCCGCATCGTCCGTCAGGGATGGATCAACGGAGTGCCCCCTCCGCATCACAAGCAGAACCTTCTGGCGAATCGAAACGATGTGCAGATACAGGGGCTGAATCTCTTGTGTCGAAGAAGCAGAAGAAGGCATCGTTACCGACGGTGTCATCGGATTCGGCGTCCGAAGAGGTAAGGACATCCTACTAAATCTGATTTTGGTTCCGCCACTGACGAGGCCTGATCTTCTTTTGCAGGAGCCGCTAAAAAGAAAACCTCGTACCCCAAAGTCGGGTGGGAGTAGGCGAGAAGAGATGGCGAGCTCGCCTGGAGTGCGTATCCCGCCGACAATGATGTCTCTTATGGAGGAAGATCCGGAGGATACTGTCATCGTGGAGGTTCCAGTATCCCCGGGTTATGTCAGGAGGGACCCTGAGGGTGCAGCAGCTTCCGAGGTGGTGAAGGCCACAGCGGAGGCTTCTCATATCGAAGGTTTAGCAAGTGCGCAGCTTCTAGGTGATGAAGATGAATGGAGTTCATCATCTTCCGATGACATCGCTCCGGAGCTGCAGGAGTCTGTTGCGGGGGCAGCAGAAGCGGTGAGGGTAGAGGAGAGGGTTGATTCCCTTCTTTGTCATGATGAAGGAAGGTCGGCTGAATCATTGCCGAATCCTTCCTTGGCTTCAACCATGGATATAGAGATGGCTACCGATCAGGCGATAGCGATAGATTCTGTCCCTGTAGAGGGACTTGAGAAGAATGAGACCCTTCTGCCGGTCTTGTCTTCTGGGGCTGGCCAGGAGATAAATGTTGATCTCCCCGTTTTGTCGGGGGAGGTAGCTGATGCTGATAGAACGTCGGGGGTAGAAGAGGTGGCCGTTGACGTCGGTGATGTCTCCGGGCTTGAGAAGGGTAAGGGTGTGGAACCCTCTGCTGCTCCTTCTACTTGGGGTACTATCACGACGCATGTGCCGGCTCCTTCTGTTCCTTCGGCACCTCGGGCTAGCAGTCTGGCCCCTGTTGATGAAGAGCCTATTGCTGCCGAGGTTCAAACCTCTCAGATCGATGTTGGCGGATCTTCCTCCGGTCCGCAAACTGTAGTAGCTCCCCCAACTCCTGCTATGACGCCGCAGGTGCTGGCGGATGCCGACGAGTATGTGAAGTTCCTCGTCGAAGGAGTGTACAAAATGCTGGAGAAAGGAGTATCTGCAGTGATGGATGGCAAGGGGAGCTTTGCGACAGCAAAAGCTTTGGCAATGCCTTATATCGAGCTGATCCGCACTCACCAGGGCCATGACCATATGGCTGAAATTCTGGAGGTTTCGGTGATTGAGCTGGACGAGCGGCTCGCGGAACTGCAGCGCATCCAACGAAATGACCTCTCTGTCTTGATAGATGCAGAGATAGGGAAGTTGATTGCTGAAATCGAGGCTTCCCATCGGGCCGATGTGAGCAGTTGGGAGCGTGAAGTGGCTGGGACTGAGGCTGCGGCGGAGCAGTTGTCTCAATCTATGGAGAAGACGACGGAGAAGCGGGCTGCTGTGGACGCTAACATCGCAGAGGTTGATGCTCAGATGTGCCGTCTTGAAGACCAGCGGGCCCAACTTCAACTAGAAGCTGATCGTGTCCTGGCTGAACACGTGGCATTCAAGCAGGAGGAAGCGACTCTTACTCAGCGGACCCTTGCTTTGGCTCAGCAGCGATGACAGCTTGATGAGAAGTATGAGAGTAAAACTTCTGCTGAGGCTGTCGGATTAATGCGTCAAGAAGCCGAGCTGCGAGTCCAGGCGACTGTGGAAACTCGCATTGCTGACCTGAGACGTCGAGTCAGAGAGCTTTCATCCCACCCTGGAGAGGATCGGAGACTGTAGCTTCTCTTCTTTTTATATGTTTTTGCAACTCTTGCTGGGGAAATAGCGTATTTCTGTACTCCCTTCTTTGAAAAATAAAGAAATACACTATCTTTTTTTTTTGTGATGTGTTCATTTTTGATCTCATGAACTTGATGATTTATGTGGACCTATTATCTTTTGCGCACCTTGGTTTTTTTTAGGTACAGATAATAAGTTTGAAGGAACCAACATGTTTGCTCAGAGGTAATGTGGACATGGCAATCATTAGGTTCAAATGATAGAATCTTCCTACTCAGAGGTATTTATGGACATGGTAGGAATGATCCTGGGGGATACGCTGAACAACTCAGAGATAATGTGGACATGGAAGTTCTGCGATCAATGTACGACAACACAGGAGTTGTTTGTACGGGATGTTTACTCAGAGGTAATGTGGACGTGGTAAACATGAAGGATAGCGTAAGCTCACGAAATGTAAGGTTTCGCTTTGTAGGATGTAGAGAGACAACTCAGAGGTAATGTGGGCGTGGTTATCTTTCTACGGAAGGATGCCACGGAACAGCTGGGTTCCGAAAGCGTTTGATTTTTGTGAAAAGAGGTTGTTTGGGAAAATACATGTCTTGGAGGATGTCAAGAATAGTACTTCTTTAGGAACTTGCCGTTGATGGGCATCATGAACAAGTCTCCATTGGGTTTGGCGAGCCGGTAAGCACCGTTTGAGTATACCGTCTCAATGATGAAGGGTCCTTCCCATTTGGGCTTGAACTTTCCTGGTGTCTTGTGAGTTAACACCATTGGCCTTCTGACTGCTAAAACCAGGTCGCCAACTTGGAAAGTTCTTTGCTTGACCTTTTTGTTGAAAGCCTGTGATATACGGGCTTGGTAAAGTTCGATGCGTTGTTGAGCTAGGAGACGCTTTTCGTCAAGTGCCTCCAGTTCCCGCAGACGACGACGTTGATTGTCTTCTTCTGTGAGATCGTTTGTGATTGCCATGCGGAGCGAAGGTATCTGTATCTCGAGAGGCAGTACTGCTTCGCTCCCGTAGACCAGGAAGAATGGAGTGTTGCCTGTTGGGGTCCGTACCGTTGTGCGGTAGGCCCAAAGGCATTCGCCAAGCTTTTCGTCCCAGTCGCGTTTGTTGGATGACACGACCTTTTTGAGTAGCCTGACGATAGTTTTGTTGAACGCCTCGGCCAATCCGTTTGCTGCCGGATTGTAGGCGGTTGAGGCCACATTCTGAATGCGATTCTTGTCACAGAGCCTGCTGAAAATGTGGCTGATAAACTGAGGACCATTGTCATGGATGATCCGCCGGGGTACTCCGAAACGGTAAATGACATGGTGTTTGATAAAGCTGACCACCCTGGAGCTTTTTACTTCCGCTAGTGGGACTGCTTCCGCCCATTTGGAGAAGTAATCGGTGATGGCCAAGATGAAGCGGTGTCCTCTCGATGAAGGAGGGGTGATTGGCCCTACAATGTCCATGCCCCAGGCTTCGAATGGCCAGGAGGCGACTGTAGGATGTAGAGGTTCAGATGGTGTATGTATGAAGTCTGCATGAAGTTGGCATGCATGGCACTTCTTAGCATATTCCACTGCGTCGGCAACCATGGTTGGCCAGTAGTAGCCCATACGTCGCAGTCGATCTTGCAACTTAGGCCCTGGTTGGTGAGCTCCGCAAGTTCCGCCATGAGCTTCTCGAAGAGCTTCGGCTGCTTCTTCGTTAGACAGGCATCGAAGGAGAAGCCCGTCGAAGGAGCGTCGGTACAGCATTTTAGTGGCTGTATCGTAGTAGAAGAGAGCGTCTCCTGACTGAGACGGCTTCCTTCGGGTCCACTGGAAGGATTCCGTAGACAGCGAAGTCGATGAACGGGAACCTCCAGTCTCGGACATTAACATCGGTGTTCGTCGGCATGGCGTGAGCCATTTGCAAATATAGGTTGTTTCTGGGATAAATCAGGTCTCGGCCAGTCACCATAACATAATGTTGAGTCCCAAGGGGCGCGGCCAATGAGGCTGCGAGGCCAGCCAGAGCGTCAGCCTCCAAGTTTTGTAGGCGGGGTACATGTTCGATGAAGAACCCAGTGAAGGTTGAAATGATGTTCAATGCAACTTCATGGTAAGGGATCAAATCTTCATGGCGAACCTCGTATTGCCCCCGAATCTGGTTTACGACGAGTTTCGAGTCGCCGTAGGCTTCCAGATGATCCACCCCCAGCTGTTGTGCTAGCTGGAGTCCCATGACGAGTGCATTGTACTCAGCAACATTATTGGAGCACGGCTTCGAAAGGGAGTATGCGCGCTGGATGACCAGCTGATCGGGGGAGACCAAGACTACCCCCACTCCTACGATGATTTGGCCGTTGGGGCCCGTTCTTTAAGCGCCATCGAAGAACATCCGCCAGACGGGGCTTCCTTCAGTGACGTTTGATTCTTGGACTTCATCCGGGATGTCTTCATAGAGTTTTGAAGATTCTGGGATGGGGTGTGCAGCTAAAAAGTCAGCCAGAGCCTGACCCTTGACCGCCTTCTGCGGGACAAACACCATGTTGTATGGCGTTAGTAGGATCGCCCATGTAGCCAGCCGGGAGTTTAATGACCCTGGCTTCGTCATGAGAACTCTGAGCGGATTGACTCGGGAGATGACGTGAATTGTCTGGCTCGAGACGTAATGACGAGTCTTCTGAATGGCAAACACCAAAGCCAAGCACTCCTTTTCAACGGGGTTGTACCGGTGTTCGGCCCCGATGAGTGTTCGACTGAGGTAGTAGATTGCTTGCTCGTAGCCTGCATCGCTGTTTTGAGCCAGCAAAGCGCCGAGGGAATGATCCATGGCACGGACGTAGAGGAGGAACGGTTTGCCGGCAACAGGTGCCACTAGGACTGGCGGGCTTGTTAAGTAAGCCTTGATGTCGTCGAAAGCCTTTTGGCACTCCTCTGTCCAGACATAAGAGACTCCTTTCTTCATGAGCTGAGTAAAGGGTTGACATTTATCGGAGAGGTTTGCTATGAACCTCCGAATATATGCCAAACGTCCCTGTAAGCCCCGAAGTTCTCGAAGGTTCTTCGGAGGGTCCATGTTAAGGATGGCTTTAGTCTTCTCGGGATCGACATGAATGCCTTTTGCCGTGATGACAAAGCCCAAGAATTTGCCGCTAGAAACCCCCAGGAAGGATTTGGCGGGGTTCATTTTGAGTTGATGTGCCCGCATGAGATCGAAGACCGTCTTTAGGTCCTGTAGGTGATCTCTTTTGAGGCGGCTCTTGACTGCGATATCGTCAACATAGCACTCAACTGTCTTGCGAAGATGTTGACGGAAGATGGTGCTCATAGCTCGCTGGTACGTTGCACCGGCGTTCTTCAAGCCGAAGGGCATTACTGTGTAGCAGAAAACACCTTTCGGAGTCCTGAATGACGTGTGTTTTGCGTCATCGGGGAACATCTTGATTTGATTGTAGCCTGAATACCCGTCCATGAAGGACATGCGTTCAAAGCCACATGTATTGTCGATCATTACATCGGTGATTGGGAGCGGGAATTCATCCTTCGGGCAAGCAGAGTTGAGATCCCTGAAGTCGATACAGACTCGTATCTTCCCGTTCTTCTTGGTGACAGGGACGACGTTGGCTACCCAGTCCGGGTGTTGTTCCTCACGGATGAAGCCACTGGTCAAGAGCTTGTCCACCTCCTGGTCGATGGCGTTCATGATGTCCGGGCGGAAGCGTCGCTGTTGTTGTTTGATAGGTTTGACATCTGGTAAGATGTTCAACCTATGCATCGCGATCTGTGGATCGAGACCCGGCATGTCTTCGTAGCTCTAGGCGAAGACGTCGATATATTCCTTAGCCAGTTGGACTAAAGATTCTCGGTCTTCTCCTTCCAAGCTTTTGCTAATAAAGATGGGTTTAGAAGAAGACCCATCCCCGAGGTCGATCTGCTCGACTTCGTCTTCGGTGGGAGGTTCTCGTAACTCAAAACGAGACTCCCATTGTTCTCCTAGGCGTTGAGCCCAGGGTTCCTCTTCGAAGGGTTCCGGCGGTTGGTCTTTGCCTTCATCTTTCTGAGGTTGCGCCGATGTCATGTTAGCTGACAGCACTTTCCTGAAGACTGATCCGATACTGGTATCGGAATCCCACGTCGATGCTTCTGACGAGTGGGAATGTTCTATGTCTTCTGCGTCTGAACTCTCTGGAGTTGATGGCGGCGTGACATAGCCTAACCCCCGTCGAGTCCGATTATAGTAATCCTATGGCTTTCCATTGGGCATCGAAAGCCGGACAGGGAGATGCCGACCCTTGCCGTAGTTTAGGCCTTTATTGCTTTTCAGGTCGTAGCCCATCTTTGGATGATGTGCTTAGCCGCATTTGTGTACCGATAGACTTGTACTCTGCCGGTATCAGGTTCGGGCTCGATTGACGGGAGGTCCCGACGACGCTCGATTTTGCCCGAGATGATGGTGCCTTCGTCTCGGCTTCGTGGAGGGACTATGAAGACTCCTTGAGACGGGACTATTTGATTATGGTAGACGGTCGTTACTTGTGTTTGCAACGACCGTAGAGCGTTGTCTAATGTATACATGGCATTCCAGTGTGGAAGACAAGAATAATTGAAAGACACTCTATTATTGATAAAGTACGAGATTTTATCCCGTGGGATTACATTGTCGAAGGAGGGTGCGTCTACATCAGCAGAGATATATTCGCCAAGCTCCTCGTCTGTAAGCACTGGGGCCGGATCAGGAGAGTCCTCCACCGCTCTGACTTTGGTGTCTGAGAGGGTTATGTGTGCCCTCTCTAGCATCTTGGATGACTGCGGCGGCTTGCCTTTAAGACGCACCTTGAGGGGTGCCTCGGTTGCGCCTTCGATGATGGCGCCTTCCCTTGTAATTTACCACCAGGGGAGCCGCTGTTTGTGGTGGCTTCCCCTTGATGCGTATCTTCAGGGAGCTTCGCGAGCTGGCGCTTTTCCTGAGAGCTTGATGCTCATTGAGGCGCCTTCGGGAGGTCTCCCTTTCAGACGGATTTTCAAGGGGGCGTCAGGAGTCACTTCGGGCTCCAAGTCCGGCTCTGTTGCCGTCTCTGCTTCATCATCGGCATCATTGGCTTCCTCCTCGTCAGTGCTTGTACAAGTCGGAATCGGTGAAGTAGTCTCAATCCCTTTGAAGGGATCGATATCTGCAAACTCCGTCCGGATGACGCCGTTGGTGTATACATATTTCATGCATTGGTGGGCGTGGAGGGCACCACCATGTACTCATGTAACCAGGTCGTCCGAGT